>ML418596.1:60335-76873 GCA_005239525.1 Nicotiana knightiana | reverse complement strand
TTTTTGGTCTTTTCGTTAGACTTACTTCCCTCAAGAAAACTGTCTAGGAGATCCATCGTCAGGAAGAGTCAATATTTTTTTTTTATATATATATATTTTTTTAGATGATAAAACAAAACATAAAATCTAAAAACAAACAAACCTAACAACCTAAAGACTAAAAAAAACAAACAAACTACAACATTTCACTGAACATAAAAGCTAAAACTAAATGAAATAAAACACAAAGAACATACAAAACATATATACAGCACCCCACACTTAGTTCATGCACTGTCCTCAGTGCATCATAGATATACAAAGCAAAAAAAAACAAAACAAAGTGCAAGATACTTCCTGGTCACTCAACATCATCACCATCGGACGGTCTCCATTCCTCTTCAAACTCATCCTCTCCATCATCATCCTCAATCGATTGTATGAGCTCCTTATAAGAATCAACAGGCGTGTTTATATCTTCATCCTCTGGGAGCTTGTACCCCTCACCTGCTCCTATCATCTGCAGAGCATGAGCGTTGAGCGGATACCTCTGATCCAACTCCTCCCTTTCATTAACCGATGTTGGACGACCTCCTATGCGCAACTGCAAATCCATCATCCCATGGAGATGGGCCATGAATCCATCATCCCTGGCATAACGCTCAGCGTTGGTCAGTGAAGACTCTTCTTTCAGTCTCAAACTAGTGATGTCAGTTTCCCGGGTGAGTTGTTGATCAATAATGTGGTCAAAGTCGGCCTCAACTGCTACATTGCTATCTAGCATGAACTGGGTCAGGAAATTCGGGAAAGGGATTCGATCAATTTTATTATTTTTATGCACCAACCCCATTTGGTAGCGAATCAGGTGGCCCACATTCACTTGCTGCCCATTCATTAAGAAGTAGAGCACATAAATCCTCTCTCGGCTGATTAAGGTGTCATGGGTGCATGGTAGAAGCCGTGCATTAATCAGTTTTAGACATACCTGTGTTTCAGCCTTCATCTTCTTCTTGGGAAATCTTTTATGTCGATTGGTGGATCTATCCCGAATCCAGGAAGCCTTGGAATCAACCCCACAAAGTGTATGCCTCACTTCCCTATAGTTAGGATGGCGGATAAATTGCTCTAGAGGCTGCACCGGAACATTTGGTGCACATCACATATGGCCTTGGCCGAAAAATCCACCAATTTCCCACGAATTGGCACCAATTCTTCCTTGTCCTTCAGGTCAAACTCGGCATAGAATTCCCGGACTAAATTGAGGTTGATGTTGCCATGTTGTTGAACACATATCCCAGACCCAATTCATGGATGCTTCTCCATATTGCTAGGAATTTCTTTCTAAGAGGACCCTCGCTGATAGCTCCTTCCGGNCCTGAAAACTTTCTCGGGGTCTGATAAGGCTTCAATTACTTCACCAGTCCTCGATGAGTTTCTAGGCATGTACCTGCAGCACGTTAGCAAACAATAAACTTTCAATGTGAAAACGAAAATTTGAAGAAAATTGACTATATTTCAGAATTTTGTATTTCTTCCAACTCAATTGATAATACCGTTAATTCCCCGGCAACGGCGCCAAAATTTGATCACGCTCAACTATGTCTAGTAAAATACTAAGCGGGCGTTGCAAATATAATCCGGGGTATTACGCCCAGAGTCGATCCCACAGGGAATTTACGTATCAATCAAGTCTTTAGAATACGCAACTTTTACTCAATCAATTCTCTCAAGACTTTTTAATATAAATTGGTGATGTTTTACTAATTCTACTGACAATAATAATAACTAACAATTACTAACAATGTGTTGTAAACAATTATGATAAAGGTCTAAGGTTATGGTTTCCCCCGTTGGTGAACTTACTTCTCGGATACTTCTTATAGTTTGATTAGTTGTCTCTATCAATCATGAACACTCTATCTACCATAAATCTCTCTCAAGTAATTATGATAATTTACTAGACTCACTCTCTCAAGTTACGCTAGCTAGATTGCAATACAGTTCACTTTAGATTGCACCCGAGGTATCGTTATTTCTAATCCAACCTATACACCCTCGGTTATGACTTTCGTCTATACTCCAGGAATGATGNCCAATCCTCGTTAAGTTGTATTTTAGGGGTCTATTTATATGTTTAGGACAAACCCTAAACGTGTAGGAGACTTCTATTCCAACCGAGAAACATTTAAACTCGTCAAAACTCGGAATTGACCGAAACAGGGGTCTGGCGTTTGTGCTCTATCGCCTGGATAACGCCAGGCTAAGGCTGGCGTTTGGACTCTAACGCCTGGCTAACGCCAGGCAGGGTCAGGCGTTTGGGCTCTGGCGCCTGGCTATAGCCCGGTGCACTCCTCCTCGCCTCCTGAGCGTATTTTCGATGTATTTGCATCCATTTAGCTCGGTTTTCATCTCCAATTCACCTACACATGAAATTGACTCTATTATGCACATAAAAAGTGTATTTTTATCATTAAGGCACATAAAATGTAGGGCATATAACATGTTAAACCATGAATTCTAGCCTCGCATCACAGCCTCACCCTAATCTATGCGGGTGGAGGTGCAACCACGATACCAATACTTACACAAAGAGTCCCTGCCGTTTCACCCCAATATGTGCGGGTGTGGGTGTAACAACAATGCCAATATCTACACAAGTCGTCCATGCTTTTGCCTCACCCCAATATTTCGGGTGGAGGTGTAACAACAATACCCATTTCCTACATAGAGTGGCCTTGCCGCCCCACCCAAATTTGTGCAGGTGGGGGTATCAACAATACCAATTACAATCTCTACATAATTTGGCATAACAATTTTTATAAGTAACATAACCTGGAATTATAACATGTAGATACACAATATGTAGTTTGGAACACATCCTCAATCAATAACACAACATAATAAGAGCATTTGATCACGAATCAAACATATATTTTGTCACAAAGCTTATTCGGAATAATTGACTTATAATAAGCATCTTGAAATTTACAAGGATGAAGTGGGGTTCAGTTCTTAAAGAAGAGTTTAGCCATCATACCTCACTTTGAGCTTTTTTTCCTTAATTTACTACACAGCTATGGAATCCTAGAAACTTTGATCTATTTAGAAATATAGCAAAAGTAGAACATAAATTAGGAAGGAGTTCATGATTCTAGCTCATTTGAGCATTTTATCAAATACTAGGTGGCCATTATGATCTCAAGGTTCTCCTATGGTTGATTCCCCTATTTCATTTCCCAAAATTTACCCAATTGAGCTCAACAATCATCCCACAACCCTAGATAGTACATGCATGCATAATGAACCACTCCCACACTCAATATTCATTTTGTTTGTTACCTATTTTCAGTTAAATCTCGAAATTGAATGCTAGGGAGTAGAATCTTACAGTTTGGTTGAAGACCTTGTGAGTCACCCTAGAGATTCTTCAAGGTTGGACCAAAGATTGATGACCAAACGATTTATATTTCCTCTTCTCACTCTAGAACACCTTCCCCTCTCTATAAAATGTATATTTTTCTTTTTAGAATGACCCCTAATAGTATTTTATTAAAAGGGGGTCGATTTATAAAAACCTAAAACTGAAGCTCTGAAACGGGATCTGCGGTGTATTTGCGACCGTAAAATACTTCTGCGGTCCGCAAAATGGCCCTCCAGAGCTGGGCTGGCCTATCCCATTCTGCGTTCGTTATACGGTCCGTAGACCTGTTATGCGGTTGCATCTCTGCAGGACCTCCCTCCGCAAAATTGTAAAGCTGGATATGCAATCAGAGTGCGGCCTGTGAAATTGTTTTGCAGCCGCATAATGGTCCGCGAAAGTGGCATCCAGAAATGGCCCAAATGGCTGTCTCACTCTGCGGCCATTCTGTGACGCCCAGAGTGATTATGCGTCCGCATAATGAGCCGCAAAAATCCACTATTCAGCCAAACATTTTTCTTCAATTCCCCAGCGCATTGTTCAACCCAAAAAGTCCATACAGCGGTGAGCTTGCTCGCTACGAAGAATCTCTACTATCATTAACACCTACGCCTACCTCGGCACCACGAAACCTCGATTATTTTTTTTTAGAAAATATTTTATGGGGCCTTACATCGAACATGTGGGATTGTTAGAGAGGATTGTCGGGGTGTTTACACGTGATTTATATGTGCCATAGTTATTATTGATATTTACAAAGGCGGTGTGACAAGGCGTGCTATAAATGTTGGGTTTTGCGCATGTGGCGAGATAAGGTGAGATAATTATTATGCGTGCGTGGCAAGGCAAGGCGGACATTAACTTTATTGTTGCGCACGCGGCGAGATAAAGTGGCTATGTCAAGGATGATTTATGATGTCCTGGGGGCGTTGTTATTGATAGTAATTATATAGTGGTATGACCTTCTTATGTGTGTCACACGTATTACAAGTTTCTTTTGTGTTGTTCCAAATGTGTTGCTCGGTGTCTCTGATCTTACCTGTTGACTTGAGCAATGATAGTATACTTGCACAAGCATACATTCACTAAAAGAAAAGTGCTTTTTAGCGACCAACAACTAGTGATGAGTTAAAATCTGGTCCCTAAAAGTGTACTTATAAAGGTGAGTTATTTATTTGGTCCCTAAAAGTGTACTTATAAAGGCGAGTTATTTATCTGGTCCCTGAATCTCAAATTAATTACGAAGAGAATTAGGACGCTTTTTCTCTTTGATAAACTCACTCAACCTGCATTTCAACTGAGTTTCCAGTTTATTTTACAGATAGGTTGGTCAAAAAAGTTTCAATTTTAGTAAGTTCTTCTTCGGTTCTATTAGTTATTTTGGTTTTGGGATTGTTTTGTATTTTTGTTTCTTTTCCTAAATTGAGTTTTTAATTCATTTGCATGATCTCTCTATCTAGGATTTGAGAAGAGGCTTACTTCACAGGTTATAAGCATCGTGATTAGGTGACATTACTTTCTATTGTATGAGCAAAACGTTAGAATTTGTTAATTGTATCATTACTCAAAAAGAATTGGAGCTTGTGTAGAGTGCATCTATACATCAATAAATTGGTTCAGTGAAGGCCCTTAGCTTTGTCGACTTATTCGGGGATAAATTTTTTGTAATAGAAAATAATGAAGTTGTAAGTTTAGGATTGCAGTAATCTGTAGGGTCTACACGAGTATGTAAAAGAGTTCAATTTATATAACTGTGATATCTGGTTATATTTTTCAGGCATTGGGCTTCACTAAAAGAGTACTTTCGTTAAAATATTTGGGAGATCTTCTATTTTTTTTAAAAGCTATCTTTCCATCAATGTTTACTTCTTGTGAAGAAGATAACAACAAGAATAATTTGTTAATCTGCAGAGCTACTATCCCATGCTAGAAGGGTTCAATTAATAATCAATTTTTTGGTATCAAGATTTATTAGGCACAATTATCTTTATTTTTCCTAAGAAGATTATGAAGATGATTGAAGTTGTATGCATGTAACTGGTGCTGGTATTTCTAATCAGGCTTTGATCCCATTGGGAGAAAGTTTGGCTACCACAAGCTTATGAATAGAGTTGCAGTAACAAAGCAATTATGAGTTGTAGGTATGAAGAAAGATTGCTTAAAGATAAGGTGGATACACAACTATGACATCAAGAATCACAACTTGAAAACTTGCTTAGTACCTTGGAATGCAGATGGATAGTTGGAACTAAAGACTTACTTATGCACAGTAACTCGGTCTATACAGGGTTATTTATACAATAGTCTACTCAGCTTGCAAAAGGATTATAGGTTTGTGATATAAAAGGGCATACCTGTTGTTATTTCTCAAATACTAGAAGGTCCCTCGAAGAGTATTGTCCTGCAAACAAATGTTCGTCCTAGATTTGACATACTTTGGTTGGCTGCTCCGAATAGGCTTGTCACAGTGGACAGATTGCAGAGGATTAGGATACAAGTTCCTCAAAACTACTGATTCCCTAATATGGGAATTGAAACCTTGAATCACTTATTTTTGGACTGTCATATTATTAGGGATGTTTGAAGAAGATTGATCAATTGATTGGGCTTTCAGAGAAACATAGGTGACTAGCAGCTTGAACTACACTAGGCATGTCAAATGGCAAAAAAGAAGCTAGGCTACAATTCTATTGCTAGTTGTTTTTGCTATACTGATATACATCATTTAGCGTGAAAGAAACATGTTTCGATTCCAGCAAGGTAGTATTGACGTTGATAAAGTGTGTATGGAGATTGTGATACATATGTGTCACGACTCGAAATCCCACTAATGGTTATGATAGCGTCTAACCTGCTAGCTAGGCAAGCTAACACAAAAACAATCGTCGGTGCAAAACATATTACTTAACAGAAATACTCGATATGAAAAGGAACAAAATAATTTCAAATTTGATAAACATACGTAAACTATCCAAGGCACGATCTAAACACGACTACAACTTCCAATACCGCCGAAAATCCGGATGCCATAATTATCACATGCATCTAACAAGAGTATGTGAAATCATCATAATACACTATCTGTCTGAATGAAATACATAGACATGAAAAAGAAATGGGGAGGATCTATATGCTGCAAATTATTCAAGTAGAGCAGCTCACCACGAAGTCTCCACAAGTCCTACTAAATCGGATGAATGCCACTCACACCAGTGGTGAGTGGATATCGGCACTCATTAATAGTCAATAATCAGATGGGAAAATAATTCAACATGAAACTAGGAATGATATCATTAACAAGTATAAAATCTCAAAATACAGTTCATACAATTTGGGCATTCTTTACAAATAATAGAAATCAAATAAGATATCAGTATCCCAATTCTCTAATAACATATGATACCCATCAACAATACTTGCATCAATTCAGAGGATGAGTCTAAAAAAATATAAACATTCATGCTCAAGATCTCTTTTTCAATAAGTCACAACACAATGCCATGTGCTAGACACATGCCACATGTCCAACAAGTACCGCAAGAATCACATGTGGCTACTCAGAGGGTCTAAGGTAACATGGGTAATCACCTGACTCCCGAGAGACATATCCATAAGCCAAGTGTTGAATCCCAAAAATTAATACCAATATCCACTCAAGTCATGTAGTGCCAAAGTCCTCAATATTCCTCAATAACCACTCTTTCTGCTCATGCACATATGTATGAAACAATATAATAAAAGGGGCACAAGATATGATTATGAGAATGCAGATAAAATGCTCATATGGCTAAGTGATGACTATGATAAATCATATAACTCAATTTATCAAACGGCTCAATAAGCTATTTATTTTGTTTTAGCTTAATTATATTATTATCACGAGTTAATTAGGCCATAGAAACCATCAAAATTATGGAGCAAATAAGGAATGTATATGACTATGAATTTATAATAAAGTTCGACATGGCAAGAATATCCTTCATTTCAATTCGATAAGTCATAACCCTAGGCATGTTCCTCAATCATGAATATGAATTATCACGTAGTCATAGAATTAATTCGGATATGGATATAATTTAACATAATCCAACAAAGCATAATTCAAGTCATAAATACCGGATATGATCAAATCCTAACTACACACATACACACATAACCTTGCATATCCGTGACTCCTGAATCATGATTCATGTAGCAAATATATTACCTATGTGGAGACTCCCTCTTACAATGACAGACGAGAGACTTACCTCCACATTGTAAGCTAAAATCAATCAATAATCGCCTATTATCAAAATTCAACTCCAAGCGACCCAAATCAAATAAAAAATAACTCAACAATATCAAATAAAACCATAGGAAACAACCCCAAACAATAAAGTTGACCCTTAATGAAATATCCAATAGTCAACAAAAGTTAACTGGGGCCACACGGTCAAACCCGAGTCAAGGAGTAGATCCCAACTACCCATAAACTCATGAGTCCAATTATGTGATTAGATTCTAAAATCAAGTCCAAATCGACCTTGAAATTCCTAAAATACACCCTCTTAAATTGTAGATCAAAACCCCAAATTTGTTTCCTTTAAAAATGCATGTTTTGGGTGTATCCCTTGAAAATTAGAATATAAAGTAAAATTTAAGTGAAAATTGCTTACCTCCAATGTAGTAGTGAATTTGCTCTGCAAAATCTCCTCATCTAGAAGTCTAGGGTCCAAATAATGAGAGTGGGTAAAATCCCAAACTTATAACACTTAAAGTTATGCCCGGTGATATGCATTGCAATCACGACAAATCCTTCGTGATCATGAAGGAAAAAAAGTCCACCTAGCTACTGCCCTTTCTTCGAGAACGCGCGGCCACCCCTCGCAAACCGATGCCTAACTCGCCAAGCCTATGTGAACGCAAGACTTTCTCCGCAACCACGAAGGCTTTCCTTGTTCCTGGCACCTCCCTATCGCGAACGTGGCCCCGTGAATGTGAATGCAATGCTCCATCTACCATCTCTCTGTGAATATGACTCCACCAATGCTAACGCAAAGAGGAAAATCCCGTCTACCATCTCCCCTTCTTCGCGATCGTGAGACAAGCTCTGCAATCACGAAGCAGTGCTAAATATTAGAAAGTCTGTACTTCAAAACCAAAGGAAAGTGGCCGAAAAACACCTCGAAACACACCTGATTTCCCCAGGACCCCATCCCATCTTGCCAACAAGTCCCAATACTTTATCCAAACTTGTGCAGATTCTCAAAACACCACGACTAACATCAAATTCAATAATCAATGATGAAAATGTTAAGCTCCTCTTAAGTTCATTAACTTCCAAACTTCCAACCAAGCGTCGGATCCCTTCAGTAGATACTACATGACCTAAGAACGCCATTGAGTCCAACAAAAATTAACACTTGCAGTACTTAGCATATAGCTTCTTCTCCCTCAAAATTTTGAAGCACAATTCTCAAATGCTACTCGTGTTCCTCAGCACTACGAGAATAGACCAAGAATAATCAATGAAAACAACAACAAATTGAATCCAAATAAGGCTAGAACACACTATTCATCAAATGTATAAAATTTGTTGGAGCATTAGTCAAACCAAAAGACATCACAAAACTCATAATGCCAATAGCGAGTCCTAAAAACCATCTTAGGGACGTCCGAAGCCTTAATGTTTTACTGGTGATACTCCGATCTCAAGTCAATCTTTGAGAACACCTTGGTGTCCAGAAGCTGGTCAAGCAAATCACCAATTTGCGGCAGTGGATACTTGTTCTTGATGGTAACCTTTCTCAACTACCAATAGCCAATATACACCCTTACGGACCTATCCCTTTTCTTTACAAAAAATACTACCGCACCCCACAGTGAGACATTAGGCCTGATGAACCCCTTATCTAGCAACACTTGCAACTGTCTTTTAGTTTCTTCAACTCCGCTAGAGCCATACGATACAATGTATGGGCTGCATGGCCAGCACCAAATCAATATCCCCATTGAGAAACGAGCTTGGTAGCTTTGCAGAGAACACATTTGGAAACTCTCTCCCTACTGGAACTGACTCAACAGCAAGGGCATCAGCACTAGCATCACGAAGAAAAGCTAGATACTCCAAACATCCCTTCTCAACTATCTGTTGATAGTCCAAATGAAATCACTCTAATAGGAGTGTGACCAAGAGAATCTCTCCATTCCATCCTTGGTAACCCCGGCATAGGCAATGTCATGGTATTATTATAACAATCAAGGATATCATGGTACGGAGATAGCCAATCCACACAAAAAATCACATCAAAGTCCACCATATTAAGCGATAGATGGTTAACACTAGTCCCAAAACCCCCAACTGCTATCACACAAGACTGATACACACAATCCACCATAATAGAATCATGGATAGGTGTAGACACATGCACATGAGTATTAAGAGAACCACAAGTCATATTGATAAGTGTGGATTTTAACAACTTATTAGTACCTTTTTGCTTTAGTTTTTGGTCCGAAATTAGTGAATTATGTTTCTAAACTAATGAAAAAGTGTGAATTGTAGGTGTGTTAGAGAATGTGAGCTCAACAAAGAAATCTAACTCAAATAGGAGATATTCCAGGTCAAACAGTCAAGATGATAAGTTAAAAGACTAGTGCGGTCCGTAGAATTTCATCTGCGGCTGCAAATGCAGATGTGGCCCGCATAGTGAAGTGCAACCGCAGATTAGCCCTAAAGTTTTAAAGGATCTTAGCAGCAACAATTTCTGCACTCCAAAATGTAGGGTTGCATTTGAATCTCGCAGTAACAAAATTGAGAGATCAGAGAAGATGCAAAAGAATAAGTCTGAAGCCTCCTATGACGATCCGACCAGTCGTTTTGTGTATTTGAGCCCCGTTTTCCTTTTTGATGGTTCAAACATTTATAATTGTGGTCTTATAACTTGTGGGGTTGGTTAGTTTTGTTCCAGGAAGGTTTTGGGTATATTTGTACACTTTGGTTCTTTGTTTAGAAGGGTAAATTGGAACTATTAATTGAGGTTTGACTTTGGTAAAAATGACCTCGAAATAGTATTTTGGTGGCTCCAATAGGTTTATACCATTATTTTGGACTTGGGAGTATTCCCACAATCAAATTCGAAGGTTCCTAGGTTGATTTGACTTGTTTTGTCCAAAGATAGAAATTTGAGGTTTAGACGTTTTCCGAAGTTCGATCGTAGGTTGAAATTTTGTCTATCAGGCTAGAAATTTTGTTTTGGGACTTGGAATAGGTCTATTTTGCTATTTGGAACTTATCTACAAAATTCGGTTTCATTTGAAGTTAGTTTGATAGGATTCACACGCTTGATTGCAATTTTGGAGGTTCTTGAGTTTTCTTTTGAAATTCATGCGTTTTGATGTCCGAATCGTAGTTTTAGATATTATTTTTGTGTTTTGATTGCATGAGAAAATTCATATGATATTTTTAGACTTTTTCGGATGTTTGGTATGGAGCTCCGAGGGCTCAGATGAGTGTTGGACATGTTTCGAAAAGGCTTTGACCCAATTGCAGGTTGCTGGTGTGTTGATGCCTCAGGTGTCCCAGTTGCGAACACCAGCATCACAATTGTGATCTTAGCAGGGGTCTTGGATGTCGCATTTGCAATATCTCAATTGCAAAGTGGTACCTGGGAAGGGGATGCTTGCATTTTCGATGATTATGTTGCATTTGCGATGGGGACAGGTTTCTCTAATGCGAAGCCAATGTCACATTCTCGACTTTCCCCTTAGGCTGTCAGTAGCCGCAATTGTCAGGGTTTGCAATTGCGACATCTACAACTGAACAAAAGGGTTGGAAAGTCGGGATTCCGTATCATACTTCACATTTTAGGACCCTAGACTTGTTAGGAGGCGATTTGGAGAGGGTATCTTCACCTACAATAATTGGGTAAGTTATTCTAATCAATTCCAACTATATTTCATGATCATATATGTTATTTAACATCAAATTTATGAGAATCAAAGAGAGATTTTGAGGATTTTTTCTAAGTTTTGCAAAAATGAAAATTTGGGTTTTGAGAGTCAAATTGGACTCTGATTTGAAAATAAAACACATATATAGACTTGTGGGGTTATATATAGACAAGATACAACATTGGACTCGGGTTTTGATCCAGCGGGCTCGTGGTTGACTTTTGTTAACTTTTGAAGAATATTGTAAAAATCATAGCTTTATTAATCGTAATTGGTTTCTCTTGCATTGTTTGATCATATTAAGTCATTTTTTGTTAGATTGAACCGTGCGGAGGCGAATTTTAGGGAAAATGTTTTAGGGTTGATTTGTCTTGCTTGAGGTAAGTAACACATCTAAACTTGAATTTTAGGGTATTTAACTCTGAGAACTACATTATATGAAAGGTATTAGGGAGACGTGATGTCACGACCCAAAATCCTTTCTTATGAGTCGTGATGGTACCTACTATCCAAGACTAGGTAGGCCTAACACATATTGAGTTCACAATAGATTTAAACCAATTAACCATTAAATATGAACCACTAATTGCCATACATAGCCAACAATCATGAATAGATGTACAATATCCCAAAACAATTAATACAAGTCATAAGCTCTACTGAATTCACTAGAAAACATCTTAGTATAAGCTGTTCTAGAATACAAACAAACAACGGTAAAGAAAGACAACAAAAGGTGACTCCGAGGCCTGCAAACGGAATGTAAGGTATAACTTGAAGCCTCCACAACAACTCACAATCAGCAGACTAGCGATCGACATGCTCTGAGGTACCTAGATCTGCACAAAACATTTGAAAAGGCATAGAATGAGTACACCACAACGGTACCCAATAACTATCAACACTAATCTCGGTGGAGTAGTGACGAGGTACAGTCAAGACACCTACTAGACATGATTACCTGTACAAGTATGAATATAAAGCTTACAGAGGAACTAATATTAATACAAGGTTAGACATGGTAAGAATGACAATACAACACTAGAAAATGGAATGTCGAAGCAACGATTAGCAACAAGGAGTAAACATGTGATAACGATGCAAAGTAATCATAACACAGTTAAAGAACCAGTGAACTAAGTAAGGAAAACAAGTAACAACCAGATAATCAATAGTTTTTTCACAAGGTTTACCCAAGAATCATCCCAAGGTAGCACACCTAATAATCACAATCACAAGTCCTAGATCACGAGTCATAATCACTTGGCATCTCGTGCCCACCTTACCAATCATGATCGCATGGATGACTCGCATGCTGCACGGATACCTCACATGCTAATACTAAAAATACCTCGTATCCGCAAAGACAACTCACGTGTCAACACTCAAATCCACATATAGAAAGCAGGTATACAAGGATACATGTACAGGATCAATAAACAACAAGACTCATACTCTTGGACTGATATAGATGGTGTGCTACAATATATGCTTGTGAGAGTGTACTATCAAAGCTCAAGTCAACAGGTAAGATCAGAAACACCGAGTAGCACATTTGGAACAACACAAAAAAACTTGTAATATGTGTTACACACACAAGAAGGTCATACCATTACACAATTATTATCAATAACAATGCCCCTAGGCCATCATAAATCATCGCCGACATAGCCCACCTTATCTCGCGGTGTGGGCTTCCTTCCAAAAAGCAATCGTAAAGCGAAGCCCTTCCTTCCAATCCAAGCCAGCGAAGCCGCCCCTATATCTAACCACCGCTCACCCCGATCACATATTGGCACATTCATGATTCATCATAATCAAAAGGCCATAAAGTAAAGAAGACTTATGCATCAGTATACTG
Source organism: Nicotiana knightiana (assembly GCA_005239525.1). NCBI lineage: Eukaryota > Viridiplantae > Streptophyta > Magnoliopsida > Solanales > Solanaceae > Nicotiana > Nicotiana knightiana. The sequence continues at coordinate 63,680 of ML418596.1, read as the reverse complement.
TCATGATCACATATTAGCTCGATTTTATTGGTGGCTTGAAGGCGAAGCAGCCTATTTCTTAGGGAAAAGGGCGCTCCATCCTCCTAACTCCTTCCACTTCTCCCAGGGACCGGAACTACGGCTTGACCTTCAGGGAAGAAGTCTGTGAGACCCCTCCTTCGAGGGAGCCTAGATAGTGAAAGGTTATCCCTTTGGAACGCTGGAAGCTAAGCAAAGTCACGAAGCTGAATGACTACGCTCGAGCAGAGCTCAGACCCATAGGCAGTGGCTGAACTCGCTGCACAGTTCAGGCGCGAGCAAGACTATCTTGGTGAATGCTATAAGAACCGGCTGCTCGCCACAACAGAGTGCTTTTCCCATGCTTTTATCACCGATATATCCCACCTTGTCTCGCCACATACGCAAAACCAAACATATATAGCATGCCTCGTCACACCGCATGTGTAAATATCAGTAATAACAATGGCATTGATAACTCGCGTGCAAACACCCCGACAATCCTCTCTAAAAATCCCACATGTTCCAAAACATAACAACTTAATATAACAACTTGCACCACATGTGACCATATACCACAACGTTGCCATAACAAAAGTTCCAACATCACCGTTACATCGAATATTTTCGCATGTAAAAGTACGTCGTAAGCAAATTGACATAAGACAAAAAATGAGATCATCTTTGAAATTATATAAAGTAAGTTAATCATGATACCCTGGTATTTTTAAGATCATGAACAACAAGTACCAATAGGGTTTGAAGGTTCAGAAGCTAAACAAATTGAAGAAAATAAGTTTCGTCGAACGTCGACAAGTTGGAAATATTATACCTCGTACCTTTGGGGTGACACTAGGGTGATTAACAGTATATAGGGTTATTTAATGAGTTATTTTAGTCGAATGATAGTCAGGTATTAAGTTTCAATTCAAGCAAGTTGTGGAACAAAAGTCGATGAAAGTCTTCACAAGTTACGCTCGTAAGTTTTATTGAAATTTGGGTCTGATATAACTGAGATTTTCTCTCAATATACTTAGAGTTACGGGTTGATCCACCATCAAATTGAATATCTATGAATCTAGTTTATTATTCATTAAATTGTTTGTCAATACGATATCGGAGTAAAGAGTTTTATGCAGTTTTGCAATACTGCGTAGACTGTATAGGTAACAAGTAGGTGTACCAACTTGCTTAAATGAAAGGACCAAATATGTCCAAAAAAAGGCTAGTTTGGGTCGGCCAATGAGACCTTTTAAGTGATTATTTCCTTTATATATTAAACTCATAATAGAGAAAAAAAAAAAAGAGATAAGCCCCTGCAAATGTCTCAAAAAAAGTTAACACAAAACCCTAAATGATTTTATCTTCTTTTCAAGTTCTAGTTGGAGGAAAACCTAAGGGTTGAAGAACGAAGATTGGAGCTGAGATATTCACTGAATAAGGTAAGTATATTTCTTTATTTCATCCATTTTTTCTGCTGGAAATGTGTAGAAATTCATCCTATATATGTAAGAACTCATGGGACGGTGACCAGAAGTTGTGAGTTCGAGTTATTCAACTTGTAGTGGACTGTTTTGTGGGCTGCTTCATGTTGTTTTTGGGTTGTGTGTTTTGATACTAATTTATGGAGTTTTATAGTAGAAAGGGTGTAAATAAATACCACATAATGGCATGGGGGTAAGTTGGTTTCTTGTCGTAACATTTTCAGGTTGTTTGACACTACTATGATTGTCGTTTTGTTTATGAAGTGATTGGGGTGTGTTGGGATGTTTTGTTTTATTTGGTGATGGATATATGGCTGGTAAATGGTGTATATATGTTTTTATTGTTGTGTTCTTGTGTTTTTGGTTTTATCTCGAATAAGGAGGAAGTAAAGATTATACAGGAAATGTTGCCCGTTTTAATATAAAATAAGTTTGCCGTTCGTTGTGTGATAGTTATCACTTTTGTAACTTAATGATAGGATTACTATTGCCTTTGTAGATTAAGGGGAAAAGAGAAGAGTTCAACGTGGTTATTGGAAGGATTGTGATAAGGTATGTTAAGGCTATACCTTTCCATCATTTTTGCATAATCCCGTAACTGCATGCCTTTGATAACGAGACAAAAAGAGAAGTTCTTACTCCTGAATTTATGTATATTATCCTAATATCATAAGTTACAGTATTCTCCCTTATCGAGACTTTATATTCAGTTAAGTATTTTCTTCTTCCGGTAAAGAGAGCAGAGGGTCTCTCTCTCTCTTGTATATATATATATATAGTATTATAAAATTTTCACCACTATCGAGCTATAATCGGTGGGCTGGCCCCTATTGGGCAACCTCAGATCAGATGGTAAATTATATACCGAGCCTACTGTGGCCGAGCGCTGATAAACGAGCCCATCATGGATGAGATACTGATCCTAGTATGTCCTAGAACCTATGAGCGAGGCTACTACCGTCGAGCAGTTACACGTACTGAGCCTTATAGGGCTGGACATCTACTTTACTTACTATATTGAGAGAGTTGAGTCGGTATCAGCAGGTAAGTATATCTTTAGATCATCTTTGACTCCCAGTTACTTTCAGTTATTATATTATCAGTTCAGTTTCACCTTTTAATTATTATATTGCCTTACATACTCGGTACATTATTTCGTACTGACGTCCCTTTTCTAAGGACGCTGCGTTTCATGCATGCAAGTTTAGATAGATAGACAGGTAGACCTCCTTAGTAGGTGTTGTCCGAGTTCAGCTTGACCGGTAAGCTCCACGTCCTTCAGAGTTGCTGGGTCTAGTGTTTTTAGTACATATAGTGTGTGTATATGTGTGTGTGTATATGTGTGTGTATGTATATATATATATATATATATATATATATATATATATATGTATGTATGTATGTATATGAATATATATTCATATACATACATACATACATATATATATACATAGATTATATGGGTGGGTCAGGCCCTATTCCGACCACTGTACATATGTATATTTATGTATGTATATATATATATATATATGTATATATATATATATATATAGAGAGAGAGAGAGAGAGAGAGATTATATGGGTGGGCCAGGCCCTGTTCCGACCACTGTACATCCATTAGTAGAGGCTAGTAGACGTATCCTGTCAATTAGTGCAATATGTTGTTCTTCTAGGCCTTGTATGTATATTTTTTTGTGTTATCAGTTGTAATGGTTAAGACAGCCTTGCAAGCCCAGCTTTATATCTATGTTCAGATAGAGCTAGTCTCTGTTGAGTTTTATATTTTATTTTCACAAATTGACCCGCAATGTGTCCCTATGGCCAAAGTATCACATTGTATGTTCAGAGTCCCTCGGTCTCAGGT
>ML418596.1:0-60318 GCA_005239525.1 Nicotiana knightiana | reverse complement strand
ACCTGAGACCGAGGGACTCTGAACATACAATGTGATACTTTGGCCATAGGGACACATTGCGGGTCAATTTGTGAAAATAAAATATAAAACTCAACAGAGACTAGCTCTATCTGAACATCAATATAAAGCTGGGCTTGCAAGGCTGTCTTAACCATTACAACTGATAACACAAAAAAATATACATACAAGGCCTAGAAGAACAACATATTGCACTAATTGACAGGATACGTCTACTAGCCTCTACTAATGGATGTACAGTGGTCGGAACAGGGCCTGGCCCACCCATATAATCTCTCTCTCTCTCTCTCTCTCTATATATATATATATATATACATATATATATATATATATACATACATAAATATACATATGTACAGTGGTCGGAATAGGGCCTGACCCACCCATATAATCTATGTATATATATATGTATGTATGTATGTATATGAATATATATTCATATACATACATACATACATATATATATACATAGATTATATGGGTGGGTCAGGCCCTATTCCGACCACTGTACATATGTATATTTATGTATGTATATATATATATATATATGTATATATATATATATATATAGAGAGAGAGAGAGAGAGAGAGATTATATGGGTGGGCCAGGCCCTGTTCCGACCACTGTACATCCATTAGTAGAGGCTAGTAGACGTATCCTGTCAATTAGTGCAATATGTTGTTCTTCTAGGCCTTGTATGTATATTTTTTTGTGTTATCAGTTGTAATGGTTAAGACAGCCTTGCAAGCCCAGCTTTATATTGATGTTCAGATAGAGCTAGTCTCTGTTGAGTTTTATATTTTATTTTCACAAATTGACCCGCAATGTGTCCCTATGGCCAAAGTATCACATTGTATGTTCAGAGTCCCTCGGTCTCAGGTTAGTACGCTCAGTTAAGTGAGGCACCGGGTGTAATCTCGCCTCCCTAGGGTTGGGGCATGCAACTTGGTATCAGAGCAATTCTATCATAGGGAGTCTGCAAGACGTGTCTAGTACGGTCATAATTATAGATGTGTTGTGCACCTCATTATATAAATAGTGAACTGCAGGGCATTTAGGAGTTGGTTACCCTTCTTTCAAATCTAAATCGTTTTGTAAAATTGAGTAATAGGAGATTTAAGTAAAACTTACGTATTGGTGTTTGCATACAGATATGCCGATGACTAGGAAAACTACGACTAGTCAGAGGAGAGATACAACAACGAGTGAGGGGACTAGCAAGGTACACCTAGTAGATGCAGCCAAGGATGAGGCCTAGGTTAAAACCCCAACTTAGCCATTAACTGCTCCTCCACCACCTGAGGAGATTCCTAGGGATATCGCACATCCAGTCATCTCTCCACGTCCATTGGATCAGGACTTGAGGAGTGTGGTGCATTTGTTGACACAATTGGTAGCTACCTAGCAACGGGCTAGGGCACCAGCTAGTGCAGGATATTTTGAGGGGTCTCGAAGTTCAAGGGTCCAAGATTTTAATGCCTTGAGTTCCCTAGAGTTCACAGGGACAAATCAGTGTGAGGACCCATAGAATTTCACAGATCAACTTCATAGGATCTTTCGGATTATGCATGCCACAGAGAAAGAGGCCGTTAAGCTGGAAGCTTTTTGACTCTGAGATATAGCCGTCCTTTGGTACGAGGGATGGTAGAGGTCCAGGGGACGTAATGCTCCTCCATCTAATTAGGAGAATTATTTAGATGCCTTCATTGACCAGTACTTATCGCTAGAGATCTGACAGGCTCGAGTCGATCAGTTTCTAGCCCTCAAGTAGGGCAATATGAGTGTTCAAGAGTATAGTCTCTGTTTCGACTCATTGGCCAGATATGCTCCATCTATAGTTGCAACTATGTAGGACATGATCCATAGGTTTATAGCAGGGTTGACCCCAGAGTTGATCGAGGCATGTGCCACCGCTGCATTGTAGGATAGTATGGATATCTCTCGGATTCAGGCATTCGCCCAGAATATAGAAAAGGCTACGTGTCGGGAGCAGGGTGCAAAGAGGAGTGAGCAAGGGCAGCATAATAGGATGACATTTTCCAGGTATCAGGAGTAGTATCAAGGTAGTTATAGGCCCCAGTACTTTAGATAGCCACCTAGGCCTCCATCGCTCAATTCCATGGTTACAAGTTTGACTGATATCATCAGTCAGGACCAGGCGAGAGCTCACGGGCGTTAGGTTTGCAGTGACAACAAGGTTCAGGGCAGACATGATCATTTTCGTCGCGGTATGACATATGTCGTAGAGTACACATGGGCCAATGTGGAGCAGGTTCCAACGTTTTTTATATATGTGGGTGTTTGGGGCATATAATGCGAGATTGCCCAATTAGAGATTCTGGGGTTATTGCACAACCTAGGAGCTCAGCAACAGGATCATCTACGTTTTTGCATCCTTCAGTGCGCGAGACTCAGTCTTCAGCTAGTAGAGGTCAAGGCAGAGGTTGAGGTTTATGTTCAAGCGGTAATCACAACTGTATCTATGCTTTAGTGGGTCGACGGGACCAGGAGTCTTCACCAAACATTGTGACAGGTACATCGACCATTTGCTCTCACGATTCTTATGCCTTGATAGATCCAGGATCTACTTTACATTATATTACCCCATTTTTCACAGGGAAGTATGGTATAGTGCCTGAAATACTAACTGATTAATTTGTGGTATCTACACCGCTCGGGGAATAGCTTATTTGTAGACAGGTTTACCGAGGTTGTACGGTGAAAGTTTGTAGTCGTCAGACCTCTGTCGACCTAATTAAGTGAAAGATGATGGATTTCGATGCTATCATGGGCATGGACTAGCTGGAAGCTTGCTATACCACAGTTGATTGCCGAGCAAAAGTAGCCATATTTCATTTCTAGGGTGATCCAGTCCTTGAATGGGTGGGTAATACAGAAACACCGAGAGGTAGGTTTATTTCCTACATGAAAGCGAGGAAAATGATTGAAAAAGGGTGCATTTATCATATTTCGTGAGTTAGAGATGCATATGTTCAGATACCTACACTTCAGTCTATTCGAGTAGTCAAAGAGTATGTTGATGTGTTCAACATGATCTCCCAGGTATTCCTCTAGAGTGAGAGATTAATTTTATCATCGATTTGCTTTGGGGAACTCAACCTATATCCATCCCTCCGTATAGAATGATTCCTACCGAATTGAGAGTTGAAGGAGCATTTAGAACGTTTGTTAGAGAAAGGTTTCATTAGACGAAGTACTTCACCTTGGGGTGCACCGGTACTGTTCGTGCGGAAGAAAGATGGGTTGTTGGGGATGTGTATCGATTATAGGCAGCTGAACAAGGTTACTATTCAGAATAAACATCCACTACCAAGGGTCAATGACTTGTTTGATCAGCTTCAAGGGGCTAGATTCTTTTCAAAGATAGTTTTGAGGTCGGGGTACCATCAGGTCAGAGTTCGGAAGAAAGATATTTTGAAGACAGCCTTTAGGACCCGATATAGCCACTTCGAGTTCCTTGTCATGTCCTTCGGATTAAAAAACGCACCCGTCGCATTTATGGACATGATGAATAATGTATTCCAGCCATTTTTGGATATGTTCGTGATAGTATTTATTGATTATATTCTGGTTTATTCACGTTCCGAGGAGGAGTATGCAGACCACCTATGAGAGGTACTCTAAACCCTCTATGACCGTAAGTTGTATGCTAAGTCTTCTAAATGTGATTTGTGGTTTAAGTCTGTAGCATTCTTGGGGCATGTTGTATCTGATAAAGGTATAAATTTAGACACTTAGAAGATTGAGGCCGTGAAATCCTGGCCTAGACCACCACTACGACAGAGGTTTGTAGCTTTCTAGGCTTAGTGGGATACTACCAAAGGTTCGTAAAAGGGTTTTCTTCCCTTTCGGAACCATTGACGAAGATGACTTGGAATGCAGGTATGTTGTAGTGGCTAGAGGCTTGCGAACAGAGTTTTCCAATAACTTAAGAATAGGTTGACCTCAGCGTCAATTCTAACACTTCTACCTGGTCTAGAGGGTTATGTCGTGTATTGTGATGCCTCAAGTGGCAGGTTAGGTTGTGTCCTGATGCAACATGAGAAGATAATTGCGTACGCTACAAGGCAGTTGAGGAAGCACGAGAGGAATTATCCGACCCACAACCTCGAGTTAGCTTCGTTTGTCCATACACTTAAGATATGGGGACATTATTTATATGGTGTCCATGTGGATGTATTTACAGATAATAAAAGCCAGTAATATTTCTTCAAGCAAAAGGAGTTGAATTTGCGACATAGGCAATGGCTATAGTTATTTATAGATTACGATGTTAACATTCTCTACCATCTAGGTAAAGCTAATGTTGTAGTTGATGCATTATGTCGCCAATCTATTGGTAGCTTAGCACATACAGAGGCTTAGAAAAAAGAATTAGCTAGAGAGATTCATCAATTGACTTGTTTAGGGGTTCAGTTAGTAGTTTCTGGCGATGGTGGATTTGTACACCAAAATAGTGCAAAATCATCTCTCAAAGGAAACGAAGTACGAGGACCCAGAGTTGGTCGAGTTGAGAGAGAAAGTTCTGTAGCAGAAGGAGACATTGTTAGAGCTCAAGGAAATGAGGCTCTCGTATATAGGGGCCTTCCGTGTGTCCCAGATGTAGCAGGGTTATGAGACAGGATTATGTCAAAGGCACATTATTTGTGGTACTTTATTCATCCAGAGTCGACGAATATGTATCATGACATTAAGGAAGTGTACTGGTGGAAAGATATGAAGAAGAACATTGCTAAGTTTGTCGCCTGGTGTCCTAATTGCTAGCAGGTGAAAGTAGAGCACCAGAAGCCCGGAGGGCTAATGCAGACTATAGATATCCCGACGTGGAAATGGGATGCAATAAACATGGACTTCATCACGGGTTTGCCTCGTTCTCATCGTAAGTTTGATTCTATATGGGTGATAGTCGATAGGCTCACAAAATCAGCCCATTTCCTAGCGGTCAGATCTACATATACAACCGAAGATTATGTGAAGTTATATATTAAAGAAATAATGCGGCTAGACGGAGTACCAGGATCTATTATATCTGACTCTGGGGCCTAGTTTATAGAACATTTCTGGAGGTCACTTCAGAAGGGTCTATGGACTCAATTGAATCGCAGTATAACTTTTCATCCACAAACTGATAGACAAGCCAGTCGCACAATTCAGACGCTCGAGGATATGTTACGAGCATGTGTGTTGGATTTTAAAGGAGTTTGGGAGGAACCTCTACCTCTTACCAAGTTTGCATATAATAACATATACCACTTCAATATCCAGATGGCTCCACATGCGGCTTTGTATGGGCATAAGTGCATATCTCCTATAGATGGTTTGATGTTGGAAATCTAGGTTACATGGGCCAGACTTGGTTTAGCAAGTCGTGAGAACGTAAAGCTTATCTAGGAGCAACAGTTGACAACTCAGAGTCGCCAAAAGACATATTCTACGTGTGGCGATGAGACGTCGGGTTTGGGGTTGAGGACTAGGTATCCTTAAAGGTGTCGCCTATAAAGGGAGTGATGAGGTTTGGCAAGAAAAACAAGCATAGCCCACGATATATTGGGCCTTATAGGATTATTCGAAGAGTGAGACGAGTAGATTATGAGTTAGATTTGCCCTTGGAATTGGAGTCTGTCTATCTGGATTTCACGTATCTATGCTACTATAGTGCATTGGGGATCCTACCCTAGTGGTGCCCACTGATGATGTACAAATCATGGAGGACTTATCATACGAGGAATCTCTAGTTTCCATCCTAGACCGACAAATCCACAAGCTACGAAATAAGGAGGTACCCTCTGTGAAGGTTTATGGAGAAGAAAGAATGTTGAAGAATGACGTGGGAAGCAAAGGAAGAAAGAATTCTGAATACCCCACCTATTTCAAATTCAAGATATGGCTTGAGATGGGATACTTCAGCACAGCCCGATTCAAACCAATAGGTCATCATGTAAGCTCTTATTTTTTACTTGTAGTATTTATGATTAACGGTAGTGCCAGGCCAAGTGTTTCTATTTATTGGCCAAGTGTGGAATGTATAGTATGTTTTCTAGGTGCGTGCAGGTTTGTCTTAGTCTAGTGTATGGAGAAGATTCTGGCATAATTTTCCCAAGTCTCTATGATATTCGGCTTATAGTATGTATATGCATATTGCCTCACATTTTACTCTTGTTTCATAATTTTCAGATGTGTACTGTAATAATTTGTTCTAATTCGTGCTATTTTTATGTATATGAGTTATTTGGAGGTAAGGTGTAATGAAGCTGCACGATGTGAAGCAAAAAGGAATAAAGTGAAAATTTTGGACAGTATAGCGCCTGGGGTAGAGTGGGGCGCTACCTGTGGCACAGTTCCCACAAATGCCAAATTTTCCAGCCCCAGTGTTATGCCCCAAACTCGGGGAGCGCGACCAGCGCTCAACCAAGATAACCCGGCCGAGCAATCTTGTACAATACCTTCTACCCGAACTTACTCATGAATAACAGTTAAACTCAATTCATTAATTAATCAGTGGGGAGGATCAAGTAAACAACAACACCAATTCATTATCAGCAATTACATCATTTATAAGCTTCCAAACTACATACTTTTTCATATCTTAATGTGGAACATGTGATACAATTATAACATTACTAGTTTGACTTTCCCCACACCAAAATACCACCCACGCTATGTCTGCGGAGCCGCTATTAGATACAAAAGAGTACAACGATAGTGTTGGCAACAAGTCTTCGTCTATACCTCAAAACATTATGATAAAATGAACAAAATATACATGACCCCGAGTGAAGCGAGGCTTACCAAATCAGCTAGGAAAAGAGTGTGGTGCTACCGTTGATCAGTGCCACCTGCTGTAGAACCACCTGCTTCCTTTAAAGATGCAGCGCCCCTGGCAAAATGGACGTTAGTACTGACGAATAGTACTAGTACATATGACTAAACACTCTCTCAAAGAAACGAGCAGTAATGCAAGTCAGGACAGTAATAATATCAGTTAAAACCTCAAACAATTATCGAATATCAATTTAGAGATAAGGTAAGTTTTAAATAAATTTCCATTAAGTTAGGAAATCTTTGGTACCAGTATACCACTATTCACAATTTTGATTACGATTTCCAACACAATCACCACCATATGTGCGACATAGCGTCCGATCACGACTCGATAGGCTAGGCCGTCTCATGCGAGACATCAACCAAATCACAACTTCAATTACAATTTCTAACACAGTCATCGCCATGTGTGCGGCATGGTGTCCGATCACGATCCAATCGGCTAGGCCGTCTCATGTGAGATATCACCTTTTTCTATCAATCATCCCATTTCATATTTCTTGCACATTTCTTCATTTTATTGGCACTAATGGTCACAATTGTATTATTTCTCACAGCACATTGGCCGTGATTCATATTTCACATTTCATATTCGCATTACGTGATTTGCATTGCATGCACACCCTTTTTTACTTTCAACCATCATCATGGACTTTCCTACAACAAAACATTTCTATTCAAGACATTTAAGCACACATTTGAGCAAATAGGATTCATAGGCACATCGTGATTTCTTACACAATCTTTCTTTAGCTTTCAATTGAAACACAACTTGAAGTTAAGGCATTTAGATATGCAACCCATACTTTAAACACATTGTCAAATAGTAGAACAACATAACAAGAGAATTTGAATTTCATATAGATCACGGATGTCTTTTGACACAAGGTTTATTCGGAATAATCGATTCATAACAAGTAACTTGGGGCTTACAATGACATTGTGGGGCACAATTCTAAGGGAAGAGTTTTGCCAATATACCTCACTTGAGCTTCCTTAACTCTAAAATATTCTGGAAATCTTAGCAACTTCAATCTATTTTAGATAAGTAACAAATTGAACCAAAATTACAAAGATGATCATGTTTCTATCTCATTTGAGCATTTTATCAAGCACTAGGTGTACATTAAGGTTTCAAGGTCCTTTTCTGGAGGATTGCTTCATCCCACAACCCATTCTTTACTATTTTAGCTCAACAATCTCCCTACATCCCATGTCCAATCATGCAAGCAAAATAAGCCACTCCTATACCCATGAATTACCTTACTAATTGCCCATTTCTAGTTAAATTTCGAAATTAAGAGATAGGTTGTAGAATCTTACCTTTAGGATGAAGACCTAGTGTTCTTCCCTTGTTACTTCTTCCAATATTTTTAGTAAGAATTGAGAAATAATTGATTGAGGAACTCTCTCCCTCTCTAGATCCTTTTCTCTCTCTTAAAACATCAAGTTCTCCCTTCAGAAATAGTCCATAGAGTCTAATAACAAAATGGGATCGGGCTATAAAACCCCAAAAATGTCTGCGGTCTGCGAAATGGGCCACGAAATGGCCTCCCGAACTGGGCTGGTCTGCCCCACTCTGCAGCTGTTATGCAGTCCACAGAACTGTTCTACGGTCGCATAATGCACCACATAACATCCCTCCGCAAAATTTCCATATTGGATCGTCAATCGGCCTGTGAAATCATTTTGTGGTTGCATAATTGGCCGCAAAATAACATCTAAAAATTGCCCAAATGACTCCCTCACTCTACAGCCATTCTGTGGCCCACAGAGTGATTCTACGGCCGCATAATGGGCCGCCGAAATGCCCTACCTCGGCACCATGAAACCCTAAATTTTAGGAAAAATATTTTACGGGGCATTACAGCCAGGGCTAGCACCCCATGCTACCCTGGGCGCTGGTGATGCGAACTTGTCTTAATTTGCCCGGGGCTTGGTTATATCGACCCATGACGCCACCAACTCGTATAAAAGCAAGTCTAGTCCTATTTAATAGGGGGAGACACCACTTTGAGAGCAAAACACAAATATGAAACACTCGAGAGCACAGAATTCATCGATTGTTCCATCCCTCATCTAGTATTCATAGCTTTTATGTGTAAGAACGATATTTTGATTATGGTTATGAACATGAGTGGCTAAGAACCTCATTATTCTGAGGTTGTAGGTCATTCTTGATTTTTGTAATTTGACTATTGATTTTTTTGCTTGACTTTATCATATTAAGTTGTTTATATAATTGTTTACTTAATTATTCTATTACATAGCTAACAATAGAGTACTGTTTACGAATTTATAGTTTAACTCAAAGCTGGGAACCATAAATTGCATATAGGATTAAGTAGAGTAAGTTCTTGAATCCGGGCATCGGAGAATAGATTCGATATTAGGATAGACATATTCTAGTTACTTTACTTGGATTTTTTTGTAGGAAATATACATGTGTTCTTGTCAAGTTTGATTCTATAGACATATAGTCTAAGGTTGGCTTGAATAAGAGAACGAAGTGTCGAAAAAACTTCACGAGCATAATAAATCATGCTAATCAATAGATTAGATAAGACGAGTGATTACATAAACCGAAAAAATGCAGTAGGACAGATGTTAATCCCATAACCCTGGAATATCCCCATCTCATTGAATTCTTTCTAAGTGTTTGTTTGCTCTACTTGCAATCTTATTTTCTTGATTGCTCATTAGTTCGTAGTAATTTAGTTACAAAAATAACAATCATCTTCTTCACACTCACTTGAGCATTAAATTTATAAATAGCTTGGATTGGACAATAGTTGATCATAAATCCCCATGGAAACGATACTTTCTTATCACTTTATAACTTGTCGACCGTGTATACTTACGTGTGCGTTTGGACCCAACAATTTATTGGCGTCGTTGTCGGGGATTTAGATATTAGCTACTTGTATGAAATAAGCTTTTATCTGTTTTGGTTTGAGATTTATTTTGCTTTGTTGTTTCTGACTCTACAGTTGTTCATATTGAATGTTAAGAAGAAGTAACAGTTTGAACGATCTTCCGCCTTTTGATCCTGAACCCGGAACACTCCTCCACATGTTAAGGAGGGAGGTGAAAGCGAGAGCTAGAACTACATAGTTGGGCTTTGTAGTCCAACCACAATAATCGAAATGGTAGAGAATTATGAGAAACCGGTGATTGAGGCCACAAAGCCTAGTCTCGCGAGCACGATTTAGGCTATCGTGAAGCCTGATATAGTTGGGCACTTTGAGCTGAAGCAGTACATGGTGCAGTGATTCAACCCACAGGGCTATTTGTGGGTTTGTGGAGTGAAGATCCCCCAAAGCATATACAAAATTATTTGGAGATTACAGATACATTAACTATCTAAACTTCCCCAAGGACTATGTCAGATTGACTTTGTTTCCCTTTTCTCTGATGGGGGAGAGAATTACTTTCTGGGTAGTGTAACTCAACAAAAATTTTCATTAATTTTCCGTTAGTTTAGTTGTAGTAGACAATTCTTGGGAAAAAATGAAAATACAGAAAAAAAATCAGAAAAAGCTCGAATTTTTCCCAACGATGGATCTCTTGGACAACTTTCTTGAGGGATTAAGGTCCGATTAAAAATACCAAAAAGATTTTCTTTTGTTTTTTAGGATAGTTAGGTAATATCCCTGGGTTTTTCTTTGGGCGCCGGTTCTTTTCCAAGGGTGTATCTTAACCAGTATTTTGTTTTTAGCTTTTTAGGTGTAGGATAGGAAGAAAACTGAGTTTATCTAAGGTACTTGTTGACATGTTTGGTGCTGATACATTAGGTTATGGCATGCGCTCTATCTTCCAATGTTTAATTTGAATTGTGATGCCTAAGTAAAATAAATAGCCTACTCTGTAACACCTTTTTCTCAGTTGTTTGACTTGTATGTCACTTAGAGCATTATTGCTTTAAAGTTCTCAACTATATGTGCTTGCTTGACTTGAGAGTTGAACATAACCGTCTTGATTGAGTCATGTGCAATATATGTGTAAGGATTTGTGTTATTTTGTGCTATCATGTGTAGTCTAGAACTTTCCCTGTGTTATTCGAAGAAAAATCATTGAGTGTGCTAATCTAGGACCTGACATAAGCATTTTTCTTCTTGATCATAGATGTGCTTGTCACTTACAAATAAATTTTTCCCGTTGCTAGACCCTTTTAGCCTATAGATCTTTTTGTTGGCACCCACATTACTAGTTGTATCCCTAATTTATTCGTAACTTGAGCTTGTTGAACCTTTACCTCCGAAAGCACTTAGTCGCTAAAATAAGTAAGGTAAGAGATTTGGGAAGTAATTTTCGAGTGGAACCATGTAAGGTCCCATAAGGTGCACTAAAGTTATGAAAAATGCCGCTAGCCGATGAACCTTAATGTATGGAGTGTTTAGAAAAAAGAGAAAGAGAAAAGAAATTGCAAGGAGAAAAACAAAAATAATGTGATAGTCAAGAAGAATAGGAAAATCACACCTTCAAATCTTACTAATTCGTGCTACTGAGAGCATAGAAGTGCTTAATTTAAGAATGCATTGTGTATGGTTTGTGGCAAGTGAATTGATTGAGAAGAATGCGTGCTCGATTATTGAGTGTAGTGTATTAAATTTCTTAGGAGGGTTAGTCATTATTCCTAAATGTATCCTACCCATCCCTTAGCCTACATTACAACCCATGAAGTCTTAATTGATCCTAGATTTAGCTAGCTTAGATTAGTAGAGATGTACATTACAGGAAATCTTATGGTATGACCAAGAGATGCACACGATTTCCTTTATGAGAGTGAGCAAACTTTGTTAAATTGTGTGATGTCCATAATTTATATTCAATGTTATACTTAAATGTGTGGACTATTTTCATATTCACTCTCTTGTTTGCTGGTAAGGGCATTGATCTCATGACAGATTGGTAATGTTGTGAACTTCTCTTGTTGGGTGAGTACGGGAGTTGAGGGTGCTTAGTCTTGACAATCCTTTCAATACACGTCAAATGCGACAAATCACATAATGGCGGATCGAAGTAGGGAAAAATCCGTATGATATTCTTGAGAAAGATTGCACTATACTCCCTTATAATCGCAATTCTCTGATTGCTAAGTAGTTTTGTATGAACTTTGTAAAAAGTTACGTTGCTAACACTTTGAATGAGTTTGTTGAAGCATTCTTTGACATGTAGAGATTCAAAAATGAATTAGAGAGGTTCTCTTAACCTTTGGGAGTGGCCCCACTTAGGATGACTTAGTTGGCCAAAGATTTCTCCAAATTTTGCCACCCTTTATGTGAATTTAAGCGTCACATTTACTAAGGCTCTTGGCTGCCACATGAGGTTCTTTAACTTTATCTAACGATTATCATTAACTATCCACTATTCTCTTGATTAACTTGTTAATCTCTCACTGACCAATAATTACTCAATTATTCACATAACTAAGATTTATCTCAAATTAATTATAATACTACTAACTTTTAATATCTTTATATGTTTTGCTATCATGGTCATGTGGTACCTTGTATGCACTAGTCCATAAATACAGAGTATTGTAGCTTGGACCGTATTTTATCTCAAAATGTCAAACTTCGACAAAATTTATTTTCTTCGATTTGCTTACCCTATCACCTTCATGAATTTACTCATCACTTGTTTGAAAATAGGATAATTCTTGTAATCTCAAAATAATCTCATTCCCGAACTTATGTCGATTCACTTACGGCAAAACTTTAACATACAAAAATGCGGGATGTAACATCTCATTTTCGAGCTTCCATCAATTTACTTATGTCGTACTTTCATGTACGAAAATGTGGGGTGTAACAATTTACCATGGGGTTACAAGAACAAGAGGCTATAGAAAATATGATGTGAATAGCAGCTGAGGGAAGTATTATTGGGGGTGGTGAAGGTGTTTCAAAAGCCAATGGGTCTCAGGGGGAAGAAAATAGTACACTAGTGGAGAGTAGGGAAATGGTGCCTGTTGAAACATCTTTAACGGACAGTACTACTGAGGGACCTGATCACTCTACCCAAGAGGATCCCTCTGCTTCTACTTGGGATAAGACCCCTGGTTCTTCTCAAGAACCCCAGGTCAGTATTGATCATGCTCCCTCTCTTTATTTCTAAGTTTATCCATTGCCTATAGTTGTCCCGAAAATGAAATCTTTATCTGAGGAGGATGATGAGAACAGTGAAGATGATTATGACAATGTGGCCATTACAAGTTTCATCAGGGCTAGGAGTAGACAGGCTACTCCTCCAGAGCCAACTCCTAAGAGACCTACCACTAGGTTGCAGAAGAAAGAGGATCTTGAGTTTGTTCTTAGGAAAATCAAGGAAGAACAAAAGAGGATAAAATTTTTAAAGGATAGGAAGAATGTAAATGAGAAGGTAGTGCATGCACTACTTGTTAATATTGATGATGAGGTTGATGAGGAACCAAGTTCCTTAACTCATAATTTTTCACAGAAGCATACTATTCCAAAATCCAAGAAAGAGTAATATGTGAGTAAGGAGAGTTTGTACAATGTTGAAGGTGAAAAATATGGTGAAAATGTCGTTGAGAAATCTAGAGAGAAGGTGACAGAAGAATCAGTTGAAAAAGTGTCTGAGGAAAAGGTGCCTGAGAAATCTTCTGAGAAAAGAAAGATTTCTAGAAAATCAATGAAAAGGAAGATCGATGCTAGTGAGGAACCTGGTTCCTCCAAGAAGACCAAGGTTGGTGATACCCAGGATGCTGGCACAAAAAAATTGAGAAACCAAAAGGTGCTGTGGAGCGTACATTTTTCCCTGATATTCTGGATATGTCTGGAATGTGCCAATTGGTGGAGATTTGTTAATTCCAACAATGGACACTTATGTTCACAAGTGACAATCCCAAGGTATATGAGGCAGAAGCGCATAGTTTCTATGCTGATTTCTTCACAGTTGAGGATGATAACATTTGTCTAACATCGAATGGTGTTGATTTTGTGATGGACACTGCTGTACTGGGAGCCATTTTGGGCGTGCACACTGATGGGATGTCCTCCATTAAGGGGTATGCTCTACAAATTTCAAAAATGCCATTGTGAAGGATAAGGCAATGCAGTAAGGGGAATGGGTACACAAGAAGGCCCTGCTTCCAGTGTACCAACTACTATTCGAAATGGTGAACAAAGTTCTACTCCTATGTGCCGAAAGACGCTCAATTTCCTCACGAAGAAACTTGGTTCTCATGGAAGCACTGAATGGCTACACCACTATAAACTTGCGTAGTCTTATGATAGAACACATGAAGGTGACAGAGTTCAAGGATGGTAATCATGGGTTGCCTTACGGGTTTCTCCTCACTAAAGTGTTTGAATTCTTCAAGGTTCCCTTTGGACAGGCTAAAGTAGGAACTCGCAAGAAATCTTTATCCAAAACCACCCTTGAGGAGTGTGAGTGCATTGATAGGGGTGGAGGAGTTGGCAGCACTTCGACCATTTCTCAGTTGATCAACACTCAAAATAGTGCCACTGAAGAAATACGAAAGCTAAAGGCTCAGAATGCCATTCTTGAAGGTCAACTCAGTCAGGACCAGGAGCCAGTTGGTTCTAGTAGTGCCCAAAGCACATAGGTTGCCCACTTGGCAAAGGAAAATGATGCTCTCAGGAAACAGGTTGAGGACCTGAAGGAAAGGTTTGTAAACGAGCAAGGGTCTGCAAATGCTCGCATGGACATCCTTCTTAGAACCATTGCCTCTTCCTCAGCTTCCAGTACTCCTTAATAGCTCTCTCGTTCCCAGTGTCTAGTTCTTAGTGTCTATCCTCTATTTCTTTTTATTATGTTCAGTGATGTTTATGGCTGGTACCCTTTTTGTTGTTTTTATTTTGTGGATGATGTGGTAACGATGGAACTGCTCCCTGTTTTATTTCCGAAAACTTAATGATATTTCGTCCTTTTGGTTGTGCATATCTTGATCCTATACTCTGTTCTCTGTTATGTTGTGTGCACACATGTGTCATGAGTTAACTAAGCTAGACTTCTTTTTGTGTATTGCTTGCTACTAATATTTTTATGATGCCAAAAGGGGCAAGTTTAAATTGAGGGGGACAAGATGCGGAACAACAGATTCAGGGGGAATTCTGGTTCTTAGGGGAACCTCAATTATAGGTTTGTCAACATCAAAAAGGGGGAAATCGATAGGGTACATGCATAATATATATGCATTCTTGTTGTGTTTTGATAATCTAACAAACTTAAATATAAGAACCAGATAAGGAACCTGATGCATATCCCTAAGTAGGTGAGAATAACATGTCTCAAGCTGGAGATGTAAATCAACTCTTCAGAAGTCAAAGAAACAACAAGGGGAACAGATGGACACCAGTTCCTCTGGTGACCGTACTTTTTAACTTCCCAACAATTGTAAAGTTTCTTCCTGCACACGCAACAGTACAAAACACTTCAGCAGTCAACTTCATTGGGAATTCTCCTATACCAAACATTCTTGCAACATTCAAGTGATGTCACCGATGTTATATTAACATTAAACCAAAGGCAAAACATCACTTGAACATTGAAGATTCTATCAAGCATTCTCTCAAACCTGTGCATCAATCCAGCAATCAATTCTCAAGTGCTTCAAGAACAAAGAACAACATAACAAGGACCAGTTCCCTGAATTGGGTCATTACTTGTCCTTAGTTGTGTTTCACATTTGTTAAAGTTCTTTACTTGTAATTCCTACTTAGCTTAGTTAGAATAAGTTGTGTAGGAAACTTTTGTTAAATCATAAACTCTGTGTTTGTGTCTTCACTAGAGTTAGTTAAGTTATAAGTCTTTGTAATAGAGTTATTACAAAGTGGCTTGTAATATAATTGTTACAAGTTAGTGAGGGATTAAGAGGTTAATTCCTAGGTTACAATAGGTTGTAATCAAAAGTTTGCTCAGTAGTGAAGTTGAAAATCCTACAAGGATAGGTCGTGGTTTTTAATCTCGTGAGCTGGGAGTTTTCCACGTAAAATTCCATTATGTCATTTACTTACTGTTGTATGCGTGCGCTCTGTAGAAACTAATAGAGAAAGTGGTTCTCTATATAATTTGGTGGACCCCAAATTTCAATCAAAATCCTTATAATATAATACGATAATACGTCTACTTTGAGACATTCCAAAATGTTTGAATGTCATCCATAACTGTCATAAGTTTAAAAATAGAAGTTAATTTGACAATTCACTTTTAAATGTCTATGTGATGTGTTCTCTATAAAACTAAACTTTTTACTAGTAAACTAAATGTTCAGTCAAACATCATCCTATAAAATGATTATTATTCAATAATCATATTGGGAGGTCAGTGATCCTTATACATAAACTATCTTTATTATCGCCTATGAATTTTTCCTCAATACTGTCTTATTCATAAGACCGTCTTCTCTTTTCCATGTCATCATTCCACCTTTCTGGATGCTGAGCTTCTAGTGCTACAATAATATGGGGAAGAGGCAATATTAAGATTTAAGAGACGAGGTCCAAAAATAAAGAGTTTAAAGTTCATTGGCATCCATATAATTATGTAGTAGGATTATTGTTTTTTATGGTCCAAATCTAGAGTTGCAATTGGTTCCGGGAATCCAACAAACGGTGTCCAAGATGGCTAAGGTGAAAGCTAAGTTGCTCGGACACGGGTGTGGGTGTTCGATACGAGTGTGGATCTAAATTCTAAGACTCGGGAATACGGATCCTAGAATGATACTGGTTCCGATATCCGGCTAAAAGTAAAATAAATAAATATAAAAATCTCAAAATTATGTTAAATTTTATGGAATACTTACGTATAGCTAATAAAGTGTGGATTTTTTTTTATTCTCAAGTTGTATATAAAAAATTATTGATTTCCTAGATACGGTATGCTATTTTCTTCAAATTTACTCTAGTTTTTTATTCTGATTTCGGAAATCAAATTAATCTCATCTCGAATTTTTTCATCCATCATGGTCAAAGTCCTAAAATTGTTTGACCAGATCCAGTACGGATCTCATACCCACACCCATACTAGTGTCGTGTCAACACGAGTGCTATTTATCCGAAAAAAGGTATAGTTGAATTTGTTCGTGATTTCTAGGCAAGTGAATTAATTAGATCCAAAAAGTAATGAAATAGCTGATGAAATATTAAATTCTTTGACTTCAAATATAAATGGAATGCCAGTGCTAATGAATCCAGGAATAGGGTTTCCGGGCACAACAATGATAAGATAAAAGCGAGAAACTAAAATTGTATAAAAAAATGTTGTATAGAATGTAGTGTCAATTAGCCAGAAAATTTGTCCCTTACAATGATAATTGAGCTCCCTATTTATAGCTATGTCTAGGGAAGGAAAACCTAGGATCAACCCTTCTTTATTGTCAATTATGAAGGTTATTGATGAAGATGTAACGTTAGGCCTGAACACCAAATTCCTTGTAATGGGCCATCATCCTTAATGCTGCAAATATTTTGTATTAGATGTTACCGGACGCAGAGCATTTAATATGCCTTTTGTGATCATAATTCCTTCCGTTGACAAGTGGAATAGTTGTGTTCGGTGGACATCCCCATCCTGTGTTCCATGTGTCCTTCCTTTAAGCGGCTACGTGCCATATCGTATTTTTCCCTATACAGATAGTCCTCCTACTTTCTGGTGACACACTCTTGAGTTACCGGGAAGTTGGTAGAGTACTTTTTTGCAGGAATTACTATATCTCCCTCTGAAGTTCTTTGATAGTTGATTAGATGCACGTCTCTCCCCATTTAATGCCCCAAACACGCATCATCCCACGATTCAATATAGCTTTTGCCGATTATCGAGGTATTTATTGCCATGAATTTAGCCGCCAAAATTTTACTTATACGCATCATCCTTCTCCTATGCACTTCATAATCTCTCAAACTTCTAATTTGCATTTTTATTTCCCAACTTTTCTCTAATCTTCTTTGAACTAGAAATTTTTCTTCCTTCTATTCCAATGCCTTTCTCTTCAAAACATGCCAGTTCTTCAAAGGGGAAGAACAAAACCGAGAATTTTATTCCTCCAACTGTGGATTCCATCACCCCAAGAAGTCTTAGTACTTCGAAGGATTTTGAAGATAAATTTCCTACTGCTAACCCTCGCACATGGGCTGTTAGTAGGTACCCTTATTTTATTCGCCCTTCCAGTATTCCTACTGTGAAGGAAGACTGCCTTTATCTTGAGTTAAATATTATTGCTCCTAACTTATTGGAGCGAGTGATCCTTCCCAAGGAAGGTTTTACATATTTTTTCACATATCACTTTACTTTGGGGGCTTTTTCTTTTAACAGAGACCTTGATTCCGTGATTGCGGAGTTTTGCCTTCGTTACCTAGTGTGTTTGGCACAAGTAAGTTCTTGAGTGTGGAGGACGGTCCCCTGCCTTCGGCGTCTGTGCCTAGAAACTGGAGAGGACCTAACCTTAGCTCATATGATGAATCTTTATTCCCCCAAAATCTTTCGCGAGGGAATGATAAACCTTTTCAAGCGTGGCCACAACGCTTTACTATCTAGCATGGATGATGACAATGATCATTGGTGGATGGAACAGTATGTTGCAGTTGCCACCGGTGATATTGTTCCAACAACGTCATCATCCTTTTTGGTTGTTTGAAACCGCTCTCGTAAGTTCCCTTTAATACACTTTTCCCTGCTAAATTTTCTTTCATGTTTTTATTTATTCGTCAATCTTCATTTATTTCAGTGACTCGATGGATCCCACCGGTGGTAGAGGGCTTGGACCGCTGTGTTCAGAAGATCTTGGACATCACAATTCCCGAAACTTGTTTGTGGAAAGAGCTATCCATTAAATACATGTGGAAGCCCAAAAATCATGGCAATTTTAATTTACTTTGTTTTCACTTTTTTATATGGAAAACTTGTTTGAACCCTTCTGGCTTGTTCACGAAATTAGATCTACATGCGGGCTTAGTTGATTTCCCCGAGGAGGACGCTTTGGCTGACCCTGTTGATATGGAGAGGCTACTTCAGAAAGTACTTACACGAACATGTGTCTTCGGGCCTGCTTCGGCGAAAACATTTCATCACAGAGTCCCCGACCAGAAAACAAGCAACCAAAAGGAAGGTGTTCCTCTACAGCTGGGGAACAGAATAAGAGGGAAAAGGTTGATATCCCCGAGTGATCTTCGGTGGCGATGGTGACTGGTCCTCTTTTCGGGCCGGTCATAGACACTCTGATGATCGACGATGATGAAGAAGCTAGTGATGAGGGAGCTTCTTTACATACAAGGATATGATCCTCAGCATCTCAACAGGATGCTCGACCTATTGAGATAATTGCAACAGTTGAAGTTGATGTCTCAGCACTTTGGGGAGAATTTGATTTGGTGGATAATGCTAATTACCGCTCTCGGGCCCCAATTTTTGTAACCGGTACTGTGAGGCTGAGTACGAGGTCCATTCCGTCTTTCGTTGGGGAGCACCAAACAACCAGCACCACTTTTGAGACAGTTGCTTCTCACTCTTCAACTCGATCAGCTTCACCTCCACCTTCACCATCACTAGCAACTTCTACATCATTTCCATCTTTATTTATTCTTCCAATAGCAGTTTCTACATCATCTCCATTGGCCGCGCCTAACCATGAAGAAGGTTCCCTCACTTGTTCATGGGAATTTGGGGCAAAATTATGCCGCCCCTTTTGAAGATCCACAAAGGAGAAGGAGTGTTACCCTTTCAGTCTCCACTGGGTGAATTTTGCTTTCAAGGCCGGTGGAACTTGCTAACTATTTGAAGCCTTTGGCTTCAGAGAAAGACTGGAAAAAGATTCAGGCTCTCTCGGGAGAGTGTTTGTTAAATAATTCCATGCATAACGTCGCAGCGGTATGTTTCTTTCTTCCTCTATTACTTCTTCTACTTTTGAACAAATGTAATCTAGGTTTTACCTTTTCTTGTTGTGTAGTCCAATTTTCTTGCTTCTAAGGGCCTTCAAAGGCTGTTTTGTGAGAAGGAAAAAATTACTTCTGAACGAGATCAACTTTTGGCGGAGCAGGACCAGATTGTTCTCCACCTCTCGGAACTGGAAAAAAAGGCTACTGAGTTCATTGTTTTGGAGGCTCGTTTGTAGCAAAGTGAGAAAGAAGTGGTAACCCTTAGCCGAAAAATTGGGCTGCTAAGGGTCATATTTGATGAAGCCAAGGCAAAATAGGCAGAAGTCCGGAATGTTGTTCTTGCGCAAATACTTATCGAAACCCTTTAACGTGAGGGTTTTTATAAGAGAGGGGCTCTTATTTTTACGGTGCTCTTAAAGAGGACCTCCCATGTTCATTATGGCACAAACATTTGAAGTACTTGTTTAAATTTCAAATGGTAAAATTAATCATTGTTCAGACAAGAAACAAGATAAAATCAAAGGATTTCATTTC
Organism: Nicotiana knightiana; assembly: GCA_005239525.1. Classification (NCBI taxonomy): domain Eukaryota; kingdom Viridiplantae; phylum Streptophyta; class Magnoliopsida; order Solanales; family Solanaceae; genus Nicotiana; species Nicotiana knightiana. The sequence goes on along the minus strand of ML418596.1, from coordinate 40,062 downwards.
ATTCAATTCCTTCTATTTTCAAAAGAACATAAGCATTTTGCTATGCAGAAAAGAAATTTCCATGACTTATGGCTACAAAGAAATTGCCATGAATTGTGGCTATCTTGTACAACTTGTGTCAACGGGGGTGGTTGTGCAGTCCGCGGTCCCGATGATGTATTATGTTCTGGATTTTTGTTCCCCAATTAACGTGGCATTCAGTGTTGTCGTAACCTCATATCTTCGAATGAAAGTCTTGTATCTTAGAAGATCCCACCAATGAATAGCTAGGTAATCCTTCACTCGGCACCATATCTTGTTTCTCATTAGCAACCCATGTTATTAAGTGAAAGAATACCTAACAGTGCTCTAGTGGTTTGTGCTCGTGATTGATGTTTGTCTATAATTATATATTTTTAGTGCATTAATTACTTTATATTTTGGGGATTTAATGGTAAGCTATACTATAAGTGGTGCTTAATTGAGTTTATATTATGTGTAGGTACATTGGAGATGAAATTAGAGAAAAGTAGAGATTTTATGTGTATTTTATACACTACAAGAATGGTTCGTGATTATTTGATGTCGGAAAATATTATGATGTATAATGGTGCAATGTTTGAAGAGAAAACAAAAGAAGACAAAAAACAAAAAGCAAAAGAAGAGTCGAAAAGTAAGGGATAAGAATGAGAAAGGAATTTGGCAAAAGTTAGGCAAAGCAGGAATGAAATGAAGCAGAAGTAGAAGCAGCATCAGGCGTTACATGCTTTAAAGCTCGCTATGGATCTAGCGTCATGCAGTGGAAAGCACGATAGAGAGCTCACATCGGCCGGTGTACAGCGAGGTGGACCAGGCATTTTTCCTTGCGAGGTGCGGTCTGTAGAGAGGGGGTTCCTGAAAAAAGTTTATTTCGCCTCCTATTTGATTTCGGGCTTGGTTATTTCATCTAGACCTTTTTCCTACAGATATAAATAGTTATTAAATAATTTATAGAGGGATATTATACTGAGAGAGAGCACGGAGCCGTCGTGGAGGCCGGAACCTATTAGATTCCATCTTTCTTCCATCAAGCTGAGTAGTTTTCACATTTTGTTGATGATTTGTTGTTTTGGTACCATATTTATGTGGAGCTAAACATCACATTTTAGGGTTGTGGTTGCCATGAATATTGAAGTTTAATAATTATATTACCATTAATCCGAGTTATCATCTTTGGTTGTTTCTCTAACTCTGTGCATAATTGCTTAATTGTTTGGCCAGCAGTTGTGTTCGATTTACTATCTATGCTATACTTGGGAAAGCCGTGTTTAAATTAGAGTAGAATTTGAGAGACCTTGTTTTTGAACCCTTGGCTTGAGGGAAGATTTCACAGTTAGAATAGGCATATACCTAACAGTCTTGCTTAATTGATACCATATTATATTAGTTCATGATAGGCTCAATACCATTGGAATATAGGGTTGATATATTGTGGACTAGCGAATAGTATTGTGGGAACATGATATTCATATAAACAATCTGGTTAATTAGCAACCATATATAATCTTGATTGACGAGTGTGATTATTGAACTTAATAGGATTGATAAACCAACCACACATCTGGTGTTCCGAAGGCTCGAGCGAGTCCGTATTATGATTTGGGACTTGTTGGTATATTTGGACGGGGGCTCGGATGGGCCTAGGTGCCTCTCGGGCACCAAACGAGGCAAAAAACCAGCTGAAGCAGTTGCTGGTGCACCTGGTCTAGTGTGACCGCAGGTGCGGTTGCCCAGTCGTAGGTATGAGATTTCTCCTGCAGTGCAGGCCTCGCGGGTGCGACCCCTAGGTGGGTTGCCCAGTTTTTGCAGGTGCGGGCTCCTTTCCGTAGGTGCGGAGCCGCAGGAGCGGACTCCAGCCCGCAGGTGCGAGCCCAGGCCCTTGTCCCATTTTCCGCAGGCGCAAGCTATTACTTGCAGGTGCGGTCATTGAGTCGCAGGTGCGGAAACCCCTGTAGGCAGAAAGGTCTTTAAGTGCGAGATTATTTCATTCCCACACCATTTTCTTCCACCATAGGCGATTTTTAGAGCTTGGTAAAGAGCCCCATGACCCAGCCACTAAAAGGTAAGTAAATTATATCCCAAGATTAGTTAATGCATGAATTCCTAACCTAATTAGTGAAAAATTAAGGAATTGGGTAGTAACCTAGGGCTTTCAATAATTTGAGAATATACCCATGAATTGGCTATGAAATCATAAAAAAATCATATATTAATGATCCTTAGGTTGTGGGTGAGTGTTCCCTTCGAGAATTTTTGAAATCCGAGCATGCGGGCCCAGGGTTGGATCTTGGGATTTCTTCAAGAATGATGAATTTGACTAAATAGTAGGAGAATTCCATGCTTTGAGTATAATTTGATATATATTTACGTGACATTTGATTAGTTTTGAGTCCTTGGGTGACGAGTTAGGAGTTTCGGGCGCATTCTTGACCTGGGGAGTAGGTTCGACGCGAGGTGAGTCTCCTTTCTAACCTTGTAAGAGGGAATTGTCCCCATAGGTGATTATAAATGGTGGTTTGTCCTTGTTTGTGGGGGCTGCGCACGCACGAAATGACGAGAGTCCGTGCGTAGCTACTATTATGCCTTGTCGGGTAGTTTAGGACTCACAAGCATGTTTTATGTGTTGTATCTGTGATCTTGCATATGGATTAAGTAGTCTAATATCCTCGAATCTCATATGTGAAGGCCTAAGGAGTTATGCTTTGAAGTTGACACTATTAAATTCTCACCCTATTAGTATGTTCCCTTCTAAATTATCTGGAATCTCCTGCTAATCATGTATTTATACGGGAACCCGAGTCGCATGAATGATTCGCGAGCGGGGTAGTCCTAGTATTATATTGACCCGATTTGCATGAATGATTCGCGACCGGGGTAGTCTTAGTATTATATTAACCGTATCTCATGTTCGATTCGCGAGAGGGGAAGATAGATGCATCTATGGTTCGGGCCGTTCGACCCTCGACAGAGCACATTTACTTTTCACGTCGTAACGACCGTACATTCGTAGCTTGTTATATGCTTGGTGATTTATGAGAAGCCCTGTAATTGTGTTGATTTCATGAAAGAAAGAAGGTTAAATAGCTTGTATGCCATGGAAAGGGGTGGTGTGAGAGTACTAGAGATTGTTATTTGATGCTCATTTCCTTATTACTGTTCATTACTGCTATTGCTGATTAGCCTGTATTCATTTCACATTGTCTGACCCTAGTAAGTATCACGTCGACCTCTCGTCACTACTTCTTCGAGGTTAGGCAAGATACTCACTGGGTACATATCTGTTTATGTACTCATGCTGCGCTTCTGTACTTAATTGTACAGGTTCTGAGGCTGGTGCATCTGGTTATCCGACCAGAGCTTGACCCTAGGAGTATATTCTGGACCTGACTCCATGGTGAGCTGCTTCCCTTGGCGATTCTCAGCAACACTACAGAGTTATCTTTGTTTATTTTTGTCCACTTCCTCCAGACAGTAGAACAATTTATTTCATCTTATGTATATTCTACTAGTTCGCATGTAGACTTGTGACAATAGTTCTTGCCACACACATAGTAGACTTTATATTTTTGGGACTATATATATTGGTTCATGATCCTTGTGGCTGCATTTACTTAAGTTGGTTAATTTATCCGCTTCTACTTAAATGTTCTAAGCTTAAACTTTGGTAAGTGTGGGGATGATTTGTCAAATAAGGATAATTTCACTAGTAAACAAACTGTTGGCTTGCCTGACTCTGGTGTTGGGCGCCATCATGACCTGAGTTAGGATTTTGGGTCGTGACAACATGGTATCAGAGCACTAGGTTCACGTAGGTCTCACAAGTCACCAGCAAACCTTACAGAGTCTCGCGGATCGATACGGAGACGTTTATATATATCTTCGGGAGGCTATAGGGTGTTTGGAAACCTCTATTTATTGATGATCTATCGTGCAGTTCATGGTTTACTAAATCTCATTCTTCTATTCTCTCACAGATAGTGAGGACGCGTACATCTGGAAGAGGCCGAGGGAGGGCACCGGCCCGAGGTAGGGGACAGGGGCGTCCCAGAGCTATTCCAGTTGCACCACTAGGAGATCCTACTATAGAGGAGCAGGGGGAGGTTTCCCCAGCGGGTTCTGCTCCAGTGGACTACATGACGGCGCCAGGCTTCCAGGAGGTCATGGGCCGTATAATGAGATTTATGGATACTATGTCCCAGGCTGGTTTATTTCCAGCGGATCCTGCCACATCTCAGGAAGGAGGGGGAGCCCAGACCCCTACTGCCCAGGCTGCAGGCAAGACAACAACACTTCATCATACCCCAAGTACACTGCCCGTGGGTGGGGTCCAGCCTGTAGCAGCAGCACCGGAGCCCGGACCAGCTGTGGATGGTGATCCGCAGAAGTTATTGGACAGATGGACTCGATCGCACCCTCCAGTTTTCGAGGGTGAGCGAGGCAAGGATGCCCAAGATTTCATTGACAGATGCAGGGACAGACTGCACAACATGAGGATACTAGAGTCCCATGGGGTGAACTTCGCTACTTTCCAGTTCGAGGGCAGAGCTCGCAGATGGTGGCCGTCCTATATTCTTAGCAGGCCAGCAGATTCTCCTCCTATCACTTGGGAGCAGTTCACTCAGATATTTCTAGATAGATATATCCCACCCTCTGAGAGGGAAGAGTTGCGGTATCAGTTTGAGCAGCTGGAGTAGGAGCAGCTGTCAGTGGCAGACTATGAGGCCAGATTTTCAGAGTTGTCTCGCCATGCACTCATGATACTACCTACCGATGATGAGAGAGTGCGAAGATTTGTAGCCGGGTTGCATCCAGGCATTAGGGCCAACACGGCCCGAGAGGTTGAGATGGGGACTCCTTATCAGCTGGTATTGGAGATTGCTTGTAGGATCGAGGGTTATCAGTCGAGGGTCTGGGAGCAAGTACAACCGGATAGGATAGCCAGATATTTCGGGGATTTCAGAGGTGCCCCAGCTAGGGGCAGAGGTTAGTTTTGTAGGGGTCAGCCCAGCAGGACCCCATATTCAGCACCCCCACCACCACCTCCTCGTGGTGATCAAGTGAGGCCTTACTTCAGTGCTATGCCAGAGGGTTCTCACCGTCCCCCAATTACCCAGGGTTCTTCTTCAGGGCAGCAGGTCGTGCCTCCAGTGAGATGTTACGAGTGCAGGGATCTTGGCCATATCAGAAGGACTTGTCCCAGGTTTCGGGGCAAGGCAGTGCAGCAGGGTTACCAGCCTATGAGTCCAGCACCCAGTAGTCAGGCCACCTAGAGGTGGAGGACAGGTTGGCAGGGGTCGTCCTAGAGGTGGAGGCCAGTCAGGGGGAGGTCAGGCAACTCCGGTTCACTATGGTGGAGCTCAGTCTTCCGGTACTCCAGCTAGATTCTATTCCATTCCGACCAAATCAGATGCAGTGGCCTCAGACGTCGTGATCACAAGTATTATTTCAGTATGTGGTAGATAGGCATCGGTGTTATTTGATCCTAGATCCACCTATTCCTATGTTTCAGCCTTATTTGCTCATTTCCTGGATGCTCCTCGTGAGTCCTTGGGTTCTCCTATATGTGTGTCAACTCCTGTGGGCGATTCTGTGGTGGTAGACCAAATCTATCGGTCTTGTATGATCACATTCTGTGGATTCGAGACCAGAGCGGACCTTTTGTTGCTCGACATAGTTGATTTTGAGGTTATTCTAGGCATGTACTGGCTATCTCCTTATCATACCGTGGTAGATTGCCATGACAAGATAGTTACTTTAGCCATGCCCGAGTCACCTAGGTTGGAGTGGATAGGTTCCTCAGTTAGTGCAGCCAGCCGGGTTGTTTCATTCCTGAAGGCTCAACATATGGCCGAGAAGGGTTGTCTGTCCTATCTTGATTATGTGCGGGTCACCACCGCCGAGAATCTGACGATTGATTTAGTGCCAGTGGTTCGAGAGTTTGCTGATGTATTTCCTTGAGACCTTTCGGGCATGCCTCCGAATCGGATATTGATTTATGCATTGATTTAGCTCCAGGCACAAAGCCTATATCTATTCCTCTGTACCGTATGGCTCCAAAGGAGTTGAAGGAGTAGTTTGAGGAGTTTTTAGCTAAGGGGCTCATCAGACCGAGTGTATTGCCGTGGGGTGCTCCAGTTCTATTCATGAAGAAGAATGATGGGTCTATGTTGATGTGTATTGATTACCGCCAGTTGAACAAGGTCACCATTAAGAACAAGTATCCTTTGCCGCGCATCGATGATTTATTTGACCAGTTACAGGGTTCTCGGGTGTTTTCTAAGATTTATTTGAGATCGGGATATCATCAGTTGAAGATTCGGGCCTCAGATGTTCCGAATACGGCTTTTCGTACCGATATGGCTATTCTGAGTTCCTGGTGATGTCCTTTGGATTGACTAATGCCCCAGCAACATTTATGGACTTGATGAACAGGGTATTCAGGCCGTATATTGATTCCTTTGTCATTGTCTTCATTGATGACATTTTGATTTACTCACGTAGCCTGGGGGAGCACGAGCAGCATTTGAGAGTTGTGCTCCAGAATTTGCGAGAACAGAAGACATATGCTACGTTTTCCAAGTGTGATTTCTGGTTGGATTCCATGGCATTCTTGGGGCATGTGGTATCCGGAGAGGGTATCAAGGTTGATCCTCAGAAGATTGAGGCGGTTCAGAGTTGGCCGCGTCCTACTTCAACTACCGAGATCAGGAGTTTTTTAGGCCTAGCAGGTTATTATCGCCGATTTGTGGAGGGATTCTCTTCTATTGCAGCTCCATTGACTAGATTGACTAAGAGGAATGCCCCGTTCCGATGGTCTGACGAATGTGAGGCGAGCTTTCAGAAGCTCAAGACATCATTGACCTCAGCACCAGTTCTAGTATTGCCTTCTGATTCTGGGATGTATACAGTATATTGCAATGCTTCGCGCTTTGGCTTGGGGTGTGTGTTGATGCAGGAAGGGAGAGTTATTTCTTATGCTTCATGCCAGCTGAAGGTTCATGAGAAATATTATCCTGTGCCGATTTGGAGTTGGCGGCGATTGTTCATGCTCTTAAGATTTGGAGGGACTACTTGTATAGGATGTCCTGTGAGGTTTATACAGACCAGCGCAGCTTGCAGCACTTGTTCAAGCAGAGAGATCTTAATTTGAGGCAGCGCAGATGGTTCGAGTTGTTGAAGGATTATGATATCACCATTCTATACAATTCGGGCAAGGCGAATGTGGTAGCGGATGCTTTGAGCAGGAAGGTGGAGAGTATGGGTTGCTTGGATTATATTGCAGCAGAAGAGAGACCTCTAGCCTTGGACATTCAGTCCTTGGCTAATCGCCTAGTGATATTAGACCTTTCAGAGCCTCGTCGAGTTCTAGCACATGTGGTTGCTCGGTCTTCATTATTGGGTGAAATTAAGGCTCGAAAGTTTGATGATTCGTGCTTGGCAAAGCTTCGGGAGAAAGTGGTACAGGGTGGTCCCAAGGAGGTTACTATTGGTGAGGATGGTGTTCTGAGACTTCAGGCCGGTTTATGTGTTCCTAATGTTGATGGCCTGAGGGAGAGGATTCTAGAGGAGGCACACAGTTCCCGGTATTCTGTTCATCCTAGTGCTACGAAGATGTATCGTGATTTGAAGCAGCATTAATGGTGGAGGAGAATGAAGAGGGACATTGTGGAGTATGTGACTAGGTGTCTTAACTGCCAGCAGGTTAAGTATGAGCACCAGAGGCCAGGAGGCCTACTTCAGCAGATGCCCATTCCTAAGTGAAAGTGGGAGCGCATCACTAGGGACTTCGTGGTTGGGTTGCCACGGACATTGCAGAAGGTTGACGCGGTTTGGGTCATTGCGGATAGATTGACCAAATCGGTGCATTTCATTCCAGTGGCTACTACTTATAATTCTGAGAGGTTGGACCAGATATACATTCGGGAGATAGTCCGGTTGCACAGTGTGCCGGTGTCCATTATATCAGATCGAGGTCCTCAGTTCACCTCGCATTTCTGGAGAGCATTACATAGTGAGATGGGCACCCAAATAGATCTCAGCACAGATTTCACCCTCAGACTGATGGTCAGTCTGAGCGGACAGTTCATATATCGGAGGACATGCTCAGGGCATGTGTGATTGACTTTGGAGGTCAGTGGGACCAATTCTTGCCTTTGGCCGAGTTTTCCTATAATAACAGTTATCAGTCTAGCATCGAGATGGCTCCATTTGAGGCTTTGTATGGTCGGCGATGTCGTTCTCCTATCGGGTTCTTTGAGCCTAGCGAGGCTAAGTTATATGGCACCGACCTTGTGAGAGATGCTTTAGAGAAAGTGAAGTTGATTTAGGAGAGGCTCCACATGGCACAGTCTAGACAGAAGAGAATCAGAGGGCACGTGATGTATCATTTATGGAGGGAGACAAGTTTCTATTGAAGGTCTCGCTGATGAAGGGTAATATGAGGTTTGGGAAGAAAGGCAAGCTGAGCCCGAGGTTTATAGGTCCTTTCGAGGTGCTGAGGCGAGTTGGGGAGGTTTCTCATAAGCTAGCCTTACCTCCCAGTTTATCTGGAGTTCATCCGGTCTTTCAGGTATCCATGCTCCGGAGGTACCACGCCGACTTCTATCACGTGGTTGATTTCAGCACTATTCAGTTGGATGAGAAGTTGGGCTACGAGGAAGAGTCAGTTGCTATTATTGACAGGCAGGATCGCATTGAGATCTAAGAGGATTTCTACCGTGAAGGTCCAGTGGAGAGGCCAGCCAGTCGAGGAGGCGACCTAGGAGTCCGAGGAGGACATGCGGAGCAGATATCCACACTTATTTAGCACTTCCGATATGATTCTAGACCCGTTCGAGGACGAACATTTATTTAAGAGGTGGAGAATGTAACGACCCGAACGGTCATTTTGCGTTATCAGACCTTGTTCCCCTAAATAAAACTTCCCATAGCGGCTTATTGTGATATATGACTTGCGGGGCCGGGTGGTCAAGAATTCAGAAGTGTTTAGAGTAATATTGGAACACTTGGTTCCTTCAGGTTGGCCTTTAAGGCCATGTTTAACTTTGGTCAATATTTTTAGTAAACGAGCTCGGAATCAAGTTTCGACGATTCTGGTAGCTTTGTATGATGATTTCGGACTCGGCCGTATGTTCGGAATAGGTTTCGGATTACTCGGGAGCGTTTCGGTGCCCAATATTGAAATAAGAGTTCCTTAAGTTCCTATTTGTGGTTTGGGACGTGTTTTGTGTTATCGAGGTGCAAACAGAATTTCAAGATCAGGAACAGTTCTGTTATGTCATTTATGACTTGCCTGCAAAATTTGGTGTCATTCCGAGTAGTATAGGTCGATTCGGCGCGTTGTTAACGAAGTCTAGAAAACTTGAAGTTCCTAAGTTTGGTTCTAGGGGTTTTGAGGTGTGATTTTAAGTTTTAGCGTTGTTTCGGGTGTTCCGAAGGATCGAGCGAGTTCGTATTATGATTTGGGACTTGTTGGTAAATTTGAACGGGGACTCGGGTGGGCCCACGTGCCTCTCGGGCACCAAACGAGGCCAAAAACCAGCTGAAGCAGTTGCTAGTGCACCTAATCAGGTGGGACCGCAGGTGCGGTTGCCCAGTCGCAGGTGCGAGACTGCTCCTGCGGTCCAGGCCACACAGGTGCGACCCCCAGGTGGGTTGCCCAGTTTTCGCAGGTGCGGGCTCCTTTCCGTAGGAGCAGAGCCGCAGGAGTGAACTCCAGCCCGCAGGTGCGAGCCCAGGCCCTTGTGCCCTTTTCCGCAGGTACGAGCTATTGCTTGCAGGTGCGGTCGTCGAGTCGTAGGTGCGGAAACCCCTGTAGGCAGAAAGATCTTTAAGTGCGGGATTATTTCATTCCCACACCATTTTCTTCCACCATAGGCGATTTTTAGAGCTTGGAAAAGAGCCCCACAACCCAACCACTAAAAGGTAAGTAAATTCTATCCCAAGATTAGTTAATGCATGAATTCCTAGTTGAATTTAATTACCTAATTAGTGAAATAAGGAATTGGGTAGCAATCTAGGGCTTTCGATAATTTGATAATTTACCCGTGAATTAGCAATGAAATCATACAAAAATCATATATTAATGATCCTTAGGTTGTGGGAGAGTGTTCCCTTCGAGAATTTTTGAAATCCGAGCATGCGGGCCCGGGGTTGGATTTTGGGATTTCTTCAAGAATGATTAATTTGAATAAATTGTAGGAGAATTCCATGCTTTGAGTATAATTTGATATATATTTACGTGACATTTGATTAGTTTCGAGTCCTTGGTGACGAGTTTGGAGTTTCCGGCGCATTCTTGACCCGGGGAGTAGGTTCGACGCGAGGTGAGTCTCCTTTCTAACCTTGTAAGAGGGAATTGTCCCCATAGGTGATTATAAATGCTGGTTTGTCCTTATTTGCGGGGGTTGCGCATGCACGAAGTGATGAGAGTCCGTGCGTAGCTACTATTATTCCTTGTCAGGTAGTTTAGGACTCACAAGCATGCTTTATGTGTTGTATCTGTGATCTTGCATATGGATTAAGTACTTTAATATCCTCGAATCTCACATGTGAAGGCCTAAGGAGTTATGCTTTGAAGTTGACATTATTAAATTCTCACCCTGTTAGTATGTTCCCTTCTAAATTATCTGGAATCTCCTGTTAATCATGTATTTATACGGGAACCCGAGTCGCATGAATGATTCACGAGCGGGGTAGCCCTAGTATTAGAATGACCTGAGTGGCATGAATGATTCGCGAGCGGGGTAGTGTTAGTATTATATTAACCGTGTCTCATGTTCGATTCGCGAGCAGGGCAGATAGATGCATCTATTGTTCGGGCCGTTCGATCCTCGGCAGTGCACATTTAATTTTCACGCCATAACGACCGTACGTTGATAGCCTGTTATATGCTTGGTGATTTATGAGAAGCCCTATAATTGTAACGGTTTCTTTCATGAAAGAAAGAAGGTTAAATAACTTGTATTCCATGGAAAGGGGTGGCGTGAGGGTACTAGAGATTGTATGCCATGGAAAGGGGTGGCGTGAGGGTACTAGAGATGGTTATTTGATGCTCATTTCCTTCTTACTGTTCATTACTGCTATTACTGATTATCCTGTATTCATTGCACATTGTCTGACCCTAGTAAGTATCACGTCGACCTCTCGTCACTACTTCTTCGAGGTTAGGTGGGATACTCATTGGGTACATATCTGTTTATGTACTCATGCTACGCTTCTGTACTTAATTGTACAGGTTCTGAGGCTGGTGCATCTGGTTATCCGACCGGAGCTTGACCCTGGGAGTATATTCTGGACCTGACTCAACGGTGAGCTTCTTCCCTTGGCGATTCTCAGCAGCACTACGGAGTAATCTTTGTTTATTTCTGTTTACTTCCTCCAGACAGTAGAACAGTTTATTTCATCTTTTGTATATTCTACTAGTTCGCCTGTAGACTTGTGACACTAGTTCCTGGCACACACATAATAGACTTTATGTTTTTGGGACTGCATATATTGGTTCATGATCCTTGTGGATGCATTTACTTGAGTTGGTTAATTTAGCCGCTTCCACTTAAATGTTCTAAGCTAAAAATTTGGTAAGTGTGGGGATGATTTGTCAAATAAGGATAATTTCACTAGTAAACAAACTGTTGGCTTGCCTGACCCCGGTGTTGGGCGCCATCACGAACTGAGTTAGGATTTTGGGTCGTGACAACTTAGTTATTGATTGTTTATCGAAGTTTAGCTTTTAATTGATTTTAGTTCAAGTTTTTAATTTTCTTATTTAGTTAGTATTTTTTATCCTTTTACTTACTTTTACATGACATCTTGGAATGTAAAATGTTCGAATGATGGTTATTCTTATTTTGATGATCCTTGCATTATTGTGGAGGACCCCATTGGTGGAAAAATTATCTGAATATCTCCGAGAGCGAGTTGTGTTCATAATCTCAATCCTTTGAGTGGAATATTTGTAATTTGTGTGGTGGTCAAGGTGGCCATTGGGATGGTTGTCCTAATTCTTTTTAACCTTCTTCGAGCCCTAAATATGATGTTTCTGATAATTTTTGTGAGTTTGATAGGAACAAAGTGGAGAATGTGGAATATGATGCTCATATATTGGATAATGATGAGGCAAATAAAGGAGCAAACTCAATCTTTAAGGGAGCAAAATCATGAACGTCGAAAAGAGATGGAAAATCTGAAGGTAATAATTAAGAGAATGAAGGCCAAAATAGAAAAATGGGTTGAAACATTCGATGATCAACAAGTTGCAACCTTAGTTGATACTCAGGAAGAGCTTCAAATTCCAGAAGAGAGTGAGTTCCAACAAGAGAAAAATTTCAAAGAAGAGGAGATTTTGAGCCAAACTTGGCTAATGGAACAAGTTGAACGATTAGAAATATATGAAGCTCAACGTGAGAAAATTACAAATGGGATAAGAAACTTAATAGAAGGGAGAGATGAACTGGGATAAGAGATCGAAAAATGTGGCACTGCTATTCACGACTTGGGAGCTCGATTGATTGCAAAGATTGATGCGTCTAATGCCCAAAAAAATAGATCTGAGTTGTGTGAAACTGAAAATGAGCTTATATGCTAAATTGAGGAGATAAAAGGCGGAGAGTCAATCATTAGACCATACTTTTATAGATGATGTCCATGTTGAGGAAAGCACTCTAGAGTCGTGTGAGGAAGTAGATAATATTATATTTGAAGACTCTAATGAATGTACATATGAGGATGTAAATAGTGAAGCAATTCTAGAGTTAGGGTGCATTGGTCCTCATTCTATCCATTTTTCAACATTATGTTTGGATGATGATATGGGAATTGAGTCATTCGAGCCTTTGGAGGAACCAATGGACAAGGAACAAGGTGCTTGCATTCTGGAATTTATCGTGTCACAGAGACATAATTACATACCTCATCTAAAGGCCAAGAAGTGCAGAGTGGAAAATTTATTACTTGGCCTGGTTATACTTGTAGCCCCAGCATTGGAGCATAGCCGCAGACTAGATGCCATGTTAGGGGTACAATACATAAGTTCCAGGTAGAGACAAAAAGTGGTTCAAGTCGTGTCGCGACGTTATATTATGTACTTGTTGAGAGGCAACCCAGATTTACTGCTTTTTTTATTTTTATTTTTATTATATTATTTTTGTAGTGTTTGTTTTGATTTTGTAGGATTATAAGCATATGAAGCAAAGTCACTGGAAGAGTGCAAAGCGAGCTAGATGGTGAGAACTAAGTGTGGGAGCCCACACAAAGGACCATGCATGGGGAAGTCTGAGTACCTCGTGAGTCGTGATTGCTTCGGTCATTGGCCTTTCAGGAAGTTTTTTGTCCACCCACGTTATTGTTTTGCTTTATTTGTGCATTCGGGGCACTGCACTCTTTTTAGCGTGGGGTGGAGAATTCTTCTAGATATTTAGTAGTAGTATGTTAGAAAATGTTAAATTCTTATTTTTGTTTTCGTAGTTATGTAGTATTTAGTAGCTTAATTTTTTTTATAAATATGGAAAAAAAAATTGAAAAAGATAGAAAAATTGGACTTTTCCCGACGATGGATCTCCTAGACGGTTTTCTTGAGGGGTTAAAGTCTAAACAAAAAAATCCAAAAATATGTCTTTTTATTATTTAATTTTTTAGGTAGTCTCGTAATCATCTTGCCTCTCAATCTCCTCCGAAAACTCCACCTCCTCCACATCATCTCTTTTACGTTTCTTATTGTCCCTCCACATCTCATTTCCAAAATAATCCTTTAAAAATATCCTCCCCAAATGCCTCATCCAACTTCTTAGCAAACTCTGTAGAGACCTCCGAGTCATCACCTAACTCATCCCTACGTGCCCTTGACATGTTTGATAGTAGCATATTTAGGCTTTGGCATGCGTAGTATCTTTTGTATGTGCTAAAATTGCTTATTATGCCTTGGTTATTTGGATATTATGTTTTGTGACGCCTATGTCCCATTTTCTTGACTTATGTTCACTTTGTGCTTAATGCTTAATATCTTGTGGCTTTGTGAATACTTGAACTAGTTTGAGAGTCGGAATGAAACCATCCTTAGTAAGTCATGTGCCACGTGTGAAGTGATTTTTATATAGTCCATGTCATTGTACTTGTGTCTAGAACTTGTGTGGTATGTGAGTTGGAGCGAAAATTTAGGTGAGACTCGGTTTGGAAATGATTTTAGGCTATCTTTGTTCTTTTTGAGCTTAATGCTTATCATAAATAAAATCTATCCTTAGTTAACCATTTTGAGCCTATACTCTTTTATTTGGCACCCAAATTACAAGCATATACCCTTTTTATTCTTAATTGACGTTGTTTTGATCCTTTTACCTCTTAAAGCGCTTTAATTGTGTAATGAGTGCTAGAAGAAGTAAAAAGGGACTAACTGTGGGCTGACTTTTCAGTGGAACCAATGAAAGGAAGAAAGGTGCACTTGTTTTGTAAAATAATACACCACTAGTAAAAATTGAAAAAAAATAGTTGGGAAAAAATAGAGAAAAATCCGGAAAAAAAGAAGGAAAAATAGCGATGAATAAATTGTTGTCTTGTTATCGCTAGTGGGTATGACTTAAAGTAGTGCTTAAAGAAGAAGGGAACGTTTTTGGGGGTGATATTATTTCTGAAATTGAAGTGGTGTTGAAGAAAATACGCTTAAAGTAATTTTGTAATGTGTTAAAGTGCTTAGGAGGGTGAGTTACTATTCCTTAAATATGTCCTACCCATCCCTTAGCCCACATTACAACCATGAAAAAGTCCTAATTGATTTTACATCGAGCGAGCTTACATTAGTAGAGATTTACATTAAGGGCAAGCCTATGGTACCAATTGCATGCATGTGACTTCTTTTGTTAGGGCACATGGTTTCACAAGGGATATGTAACGTTATTAGACTTCTCTCTATGATGTTGGGTGTTCAAGTCATGAGTGCATTGTGACATTGAGTTGGTTATTGAGGCTAGGATTGTTATGAGAATGTTGTCTTTGTTTGAATATTTTTGTAGTTTGGCATAAGAAAAAGGGAAGTGTATGTGATTGCATATTCTAAGGTTTAATTATTGCTATATGTTGCTATAAACAATGGTCATTGGTGTAGTGTGCTTCAATTATGTAAAAACAAAGTACTCAAAGATAGTGTAAAGTGTTGATTGCTCGAGGGTGAACAACATTTAAGTGTGGGGTAGTGATGTTTGGCTATAATTATATATTTTTAGTGCATTACTTACCTTACATTTTGGGGATTTAATGTTAAACTATACTATATTTGTGCTTAATTGAGTTTATTTTATGTGTAGGTACATTGGAGATGAAATTGGAGCGAAGTAGAGATTTTATGTGTATTTTATACACTACAAGAATGGTTCGTGATTATTTGATGACGGAAAATATTATGATATGTAATTGTGCAATGTTTGAAGATAAAACAAAATAACGCAAAAAGAAAAAAAAGCAAAAGAAGAGTTGAAAATTAAGGGATGATAATGAGAAAGGAATTTGGCAAAAGTTAGGGAAAGCAGGAATGAAACGAAGCAGAAGTAGCATCACGCGTTGCAAACTTTAAAGCTCGCTATGGAGCTAGCTTGCTGATGGCTCTACTACTCCCATTGTTGGGAGTGGTACTGTGAAAGAAAATCTTTGATGATGTTTTACTTCATTCCCTATTTGGTATTCTCCCATCTGAACTGGACCTACTATTACTACTTTTTCTCTCTCCTCAGTTGCTTCTACATGTCCAATTGAACTATGAGCTAGAAGTCTTTTTACTTTCGTTTGGGCCATGGCGGCCAATTTAGCGGTCTTTTTTGCCTCGCCTGCTACTGATAAGCTCTCTGTGTTGGGATCTGGCGTCGTGCAGTAGAAAGCACGATGGAGAGCTCGCATCACACGGTGTACAGCGAGGTGCACCAAGCGTTTTGCCTCGCGAGGCGCGATCTATAACGAGGGGGTTCCGGATTTTAAAAGTCTATTTCGCAACCTATTTGGTTTTTGACTTAGTTATTTCGTCTAGGACTTATTTCTACACATATAAATTGTCATTAAGCACAATTATTAGAGAGAGATTAGACCGAGGGAGAGCACGGAGCCGCTGTGGAGGCCGGTATTCATCAGATTCCATCTTTCTTCATCAAACTAAGTAGTCTTTATTTTTTTTTGATGATTTGTTGTTTTGCTACCATGTCTATGTGGAGCTAAACATCACGTTCTAGGGTTGTGGTTGTCATGATTATTGAGGTTTATTAATTATATTACCGTTAATTCAAGTTATCATCTTTGGTTGTTTCTCTAATTCTGTGGATAATTGCTTTATAGTTTCGCCAGCAGTTAAGTTCTATTTACTATCCATGCTATGCTTAGGAAAGCGGTGTTTAGATTAGAGTAGAATTTGAGAGAGCTTATTTCTGAACCCATGGCTCGGGGAAAGATTTCGCGGTTAGGATAGGCATATACCTAATAGTCTTGCCTAACTGAATATCATATTATATTCGTTCATGATAGACTCAATACCATAGGAATATAGGGTTGATATATTGTGGATTGGCGAATAGTATTGTAGGAACATGCTATTCATATAAACGATCTGGTTAATTAGCAACCTTAGATAATGTGGATTAACGAGTGTGATTATTGAACTTAAAAGGATTGATAAACCAACCACAACCCTGAAATTTTCACCTCCTTTAAAGTAAAATCTCGTCATACATTTGCATTCTTGATAATTTAGTTGTTACTTGTTTAATTTCTGTGACAGTAGATTAATAGAAAAATGTCACTCTTAAATAGCTTGGACAATTAATTAATTTTAGTTTCCTTAGTTAACGATGAATCTAAGTCTCTGTGGGTTCGACATCCGATTTTTGAGTCACTTTATTACTTGACTACCACGTATACTTGCGTGTACTTGGGGAACCAACAGTGATTGATCGGGTAACCTTGTTCGGTAGCAAACTTAACTTCCCAGTAGGAATTTGCTATCGAAGCAAAGATTATCTAATTTCCCCCGAGTGGAAACTTGTTTGTTCTCCTTGTCATCAAAGGTCTTATAATTTTTGTCTCGTAGTATGATTTTTGTCAGTGCCTCGTTAAAAACCTTGCTAGAAAAATTCAATTGGGACAAAAACTGAACGAAGGAAAAAAGAGTGCAGCACATACTCTAAGTTTGGCTGTTGTACGTCCGCAATAATACCTTTTGAGTTGATCCACATTCCAGTTGTTGGGAAGCTTGTCTCAATTTTGGTTATCCAACTCGTATGATCCTTTCTTAGTGATAGCCGAAACCCGGTAAGGGCCTTCCCATGTTTGGCCTAACTTGCCCGCGTTGAGTTCCCGGGTGTTTTCAGTTACCTTCCTTAAGACCAAGTCTCCTACTTTGAAATATCGGAGGTTGGCTCTTCGATTATAATATCTTTCCGCTTTTTGCTTTTGAGCCGCCATTCTGACATGCGCCAAGTCCCTGTGTTCCTCGAGCAGCTCCAAGTTGATTAGCATTGCCTCGTTGTTCGATTCTTTGTTCGCCTCGAAATATCTTAGGGTTGGTTCCCCCACTTCCAAATGTATCAAAGCTTCTACACCGTATACAAGGGAAAAAGGGGTCTCTCCCGTGCTTGACTTGGCCATTGTTCGGTAGCCCCATAGAACCCCAAGTAATTCTTCGGGCCAATTGCCTTTTGCTGCTTCCAACCACTTCTTGAGATTTTGATTAATCACTTCGTTTGTTGACTCTGCTTGACCATTTGCGCTCGGATGATAAGGTGAAGAGGTATTCCTTTTTATCTTTTGGTCTTCATGGAACTTTGTAACTTTCACGCTGATCAACTGCGGCCCATTGTCGCATGCAATCTCTTTTAGTATTCCAAACCTGAAAATTATATTTTTCCATAGGAAGTCAACCACTTCGCGTTCTCTGATCATCTGATAAGGACCTTCTTCCACCCATTTAGAAAAATAGTCAGTTAAAATTAAAAGAAATCTTTACCTTTCGGGGAGCTGGTGGTAGTGGTCCAACAATGTCCATCCCCCATTTCATGAATAGCCACAGGGACAGAACCAAATGTAGGGATTTTTCCGGTTGATGTACTAGTGGTGAGTAGCATTTGCTCTTATCACATTTTTGTACGAAGTCTTTGGCATCTTGCTCCATACGGGGCCAGTAATATCTTGCCCGAACTAATTTCAGCACCAAAGAATCTGCACCTAAGTGGTTGTCGCATATCCCTTAATGGACTTATCTCATAACATAGTTAGCTTCTAATGCTCCTAAACACCGGGCCAATGGGCCTTGAAAGGATTTTGTGTACAATTGTCCTTTCTTTAAGCTATAACGTGCACCTTTGGCACATAATGCTCTTGATGCTTTGGGGTCTTCGGGAAACTTTCCATGTTCGAGATAATTGATTATTTTATTTCTTCGGTCCCAGACCAAACTAGTCGAATTTACCTCATAGTAATATGTGTCCAAGGTTGGGTTCATCAGTTGTACCGCCATCCCTGATTATGATCCTTGGATTTCTGTTGATGAGCCCAAGTTTTCCAATGCATCTGCTTCCGCATTATCTTTCCTCGAAATATGAGATATTACCATTCTCGGAATCGAGCCAATAAACCTCAAACCTTTACCACATATTGTTGAATATGTTCCTCTTTGGTGTCAATAATTCCATAGACCTGATTTACCACCAATTGCGAACCACATTTGATTTTGATGACTTCAGAGTCAAGTCCCCAGGCCAATTCGAGCCCTGCAATCAAAGATTTGTACTCTGCTTCATTGTTAGTTAAAGTAATTATTCAGATGGCTTGCCTTAAGGTTTCCTCTGAAGGCCTAATTAAGACTATTCCAAGATCGGACCATTTTACGTTTAAAGCTTCGTCCATAAATAAGGTCAAAACTCCCAATGTCGATTCTAACACCACCATTGCCTCCTTGGCTGCCAGAGGCAATAGTCTCGGACTGAAGTCGACCATGAGGTCAGCCAAGACTTATGACTTAATTGCAGTCCTTGGTTTATACTCTATATCGAATTCACTCATTTCGACAGCCCATTTGGCCAATCTACCTGAGAGCTCCGATTTATGAAGGATATTCCTCAAGGGGAAACCGTGAGGTAGACTAGCAACATTTCACCTTCTTTTGGTTTTTAGAGCAACGGAGGGCTTGAAAAATATCTCTTCAACTCCTTCAGGACTTGCTGACACTCTGGTGTCCATTCGAAATTGTTTTTATTTTTGAGTAGTGCGAAGAAGCGGTGACATTTTTCTAACAAATGGGAAATGAACCTGCTCAAAGTTGTTAATATCCCTATGAGCCTTTATACTTCTTTTACCTCAATTCCCATTTGTGTGACAAAGAATCCTAGAAATTTACCTGAACTGACCCCGAACGCATACTTCTCGGGATTAAGTTTCATATTGTGCTCCCTCAGGATGTCGAATGTTTTTTGTAAATGCTTCAAGTGGTCAGCTTCATTCAAATACTTAACGAGCATATCCTCTATATATATTTCTATAGTCCTTCCTATTTGTTGTTCGAACATCTTATTTACAAGCCGTTGATAAGTGGCTCCGGCGTTCTTCGGCCCAAAGGGCATCGCATTATAACAATAGATACCAAAATTCGTTATAAACGAAGTATTTTCCTGATCCTCTGGGTTAATCTTGATTTGAATGTACCCAGAATAAGCATCGATGA
Organism: Nicotiana knightiana; assembly: GCA_005239525.1. Classification (NCBI taxonomy): domain Eukaryota; kingdom Viridiplantae; phylum Streptophyta; class Magnoliopsida; order Solanales; family Solanaceae; genus Nicotiana; species Nicotiana knightiana. The sequence continues at coordinate 20,360 of ML418596.1, read as the reverse complement.
AACTCATTAACTCATGTCCGGCCGTAGTATCAATCATTTGATCGATATTTTGTAATGGAAATGAGTTTTTCGGGAACGCTTTATTAAGATCCTTATAATCTACGCACATGCAAAATTTATTACTTTTCTTATGTACTATAACTTCATTAGCTAACCAGTCTGGATATCTTACCTCTCGGATTGAGCCTATCTTAAGTAAACAGGTTACCTCTTCTTTGACAAATTTATTCCTTTCTCCAGTAAGAGGACGCTTCTTTTGCCTTACCGAAGGTATGATGGGATCCAAGATCAACTTGTGCACGCCTATCTCTGTTGGGATTCCTACCATATCCTCATGCGACCATGCAAAATAATCGGCGCTAATTTTAAGGAATTAAATAAAAGCATACCTGATTTTCATGTGCAATCCTGTTCCCAAATGACATTATATCTCATATCTCCATCTACCACTTAGATGAGAGTTGTCTTCATCACTCTTTCGGCATTTGTGAGAAGCAGAATTTCTCCCCGGGTTGTCACGCTTGCGAGGTTGAATCTGGCGAGGAGTTTCGTTGCCGGGATAATGCTTCCGGTGAGTTTAGCTTGATCTAGTACACTCCATTGTATGATATTAGAGAAACTTCCTGGGTCCACTAAAACACGTTTAATTTTAAATTCTAACACATTCAAAGAAATTACTAGTGTGTCATTGTGCGGTAGTACTAATCCATCTGCATCTTCGTCCGTGAATGTGATATCGTCTTCTCGGAGCCTTTTACTATGTGTTATCGATACTTTTGTCTTCTTTGGTGCCGAAAAGGTAACCCCGTTAAATTGGGATCCCTAATCTGGTGGATGTTAGTGCCGTGATATTCACAACATAAATTGTGATTCCTATGGATGGGATTTGATTTCATAGGTCTTGAGAACCGTGTTTCTTTGATATTCCTCATGGCCGACACCAACTCTACTATATTGACATTGAAGTTGTATTCTGACATTTTTGGGTAAGAGGAATCTTGTGTCCCCCAGGTTTCCTTATCCTGCAACGATATGTTGTTCCGGCCACGATCGATTCTTTCTTCTATCAATGATGAACCTATCTGCTGTCCGGAAGCTCCTGCCACGACCTTCTGTTCGCACGGGCAAAAACCGTCCCCTCGAAGTTTGTATATCTGTGTCAATATCATCTTTTATTTTTTCTCTATTCTTCTACCGTCCTTTGGTTGATGATGGGAAGCCAACCCGATCGTCTTCGATCCTTTTTTTTGACTCGTACTAGCTGTGGACATCCGCCCAAGTCGTTGCTTGGAACTCGAGCAGACTTTCCTTCAACTTTCGGGAAGCGTCCGAACTCCTCGGATTTAAACCTTTGGTGAATGCTTCAGCTTCCCATTCATTCGAGACTTCTGGTAGCAACATTATTTCCTTCTAGAACTGGGTGATAAACTCTCGTAATAACTCGGATTCTCCCTACGCGATCCTGAATATTCGGCCTTTTGGGCTTGTACCTTTCTGGCACCGGCACGGCCTTGATGAAAGAATCTGCGAGTATCTCAAAGGAATCCATGGAATGTTCGAGCAATAACGAATACCACGTTAAAGCTCCCCTCATGAGAGTCTCACTAAATTTCTTCAACAATACAGGCTTAATTTCATGAGAAGCCAGATCATTTCCTTTTACTATTGTTGTGTAAGTGGTAATGTGTTTATGTGGATCTGAAGTTCCACCATACTTCGGCACTTGGGGCATTTTGAACCACTTCGGGATTAATTCTGCGGTCGCACTCTCTTTGTACGGTTATTGAATATATTTCTTCAAGTTTGAGCCTTTCAATACTGGTGGTGCGCCCGGGATTTTATCCATGCGAGCATTTACTTCCTTCATGAACCGCAAAAGTTCCTCCTTGAACGGATCGTTATCATTGTTGATGCCAGATCTACTCTCCCCGGCCCCGTCGGAGCCAACTTCACCCCTAGGAGTGTTGTTGTCGACTCTCTGCGTCGTTTGGTTTGTGGGAACCTCGAGAGGAATTGGATCTCGCCTATTTGCATTATTGGAAGCACCTGATAGCGCATGTTTTAGTTCCGTCATAACTTAATCTTTTTGTGTGAGATGGCCTAGAGTGATTGCTTGTTGCTCTTGCAAGACCCTCACTACATCCGCTACATGTTCCTCATCCGCATCATCAGGAGTGTCATCCCAAACATGGAGAGGGTACCACCCGTCATGCATTGGTGTTGCGTCATTCCCCTGATTGCGAGTGTTACTGACAGTATCCTCGAAATGAGGTTGTTCTCCCTGAGTTTCAAGGTTGCATGCGTCGTTAACAGTGTTATATGCCATTTCTTTTGTAATTTTCTAAGACAAAATAATCAAACATGTTAGTATAAAAGGCAAGGATCAATTTAACTACACGACTGTCTAGGCCCCACGGTGGGTGCCAAACTGTTTACCCGAAATACGGTATAGTTGAATTTGTTCATGATTTCTAGACAAGTGAATTAATTGATCCAAAAAGTAATGAAATAACTGATAAAATATAAAATACTTAGCCTTGGAATGTAAATAGAATGACGGAGCTGATGAATCCAGCAACAGGGTTCTGGGCACAACAATGATAAGATCAAAAGCGAGAAAGTAAATATTATTAAGAATGTTGTATAGAACGTAGTGTCAGTTAGCGAGTATCTCTTACAATGATAATTGAGATCCCTATTTATACTTGTGTCTAGGGAAGGAAAACATAGGATCATGCCCTTCTTTCATGTCAATTACGAGGGCTATTGATGAAGATATAAAGTTAGGCATAACTGCCAAATTCTTTGTAATGGGCCATCATCCTTAATGCTGCAAAATATTTTGTATTAAATGTTACCGGGCGCAAAGCATTTAATACACCTTTTTTGATCGTTATTCCTTTCGTTGACAAGTGGAATAGTTGTGCCCGATGATCATCCCCATCTTGTGTTCCACGTGTCCTTCCTTTAAGCGGCCACGTGTCATATTATATTTTTCTCTATACAGGTGCGGCACCTAAAATGCCATGTCGGAGCAACTTAGGGTGAACCGACAAATCATAAGTCCTGAATGGAGTCTGCTTGTTTTTTCGTGTTATCAACATATTTCTTTCTTGGTTTTATTTTGTTGGGTAAAATTTTGCCTTTTGATTAATGGAGCTTTACGTATCAAACAGTAGTTGAAATTTTAAAGTTCAATATATAATTACCTGGTGCAACTTGGTTTAGCTTGCTAATCTTTCTTCAAGTTCCCATACCTCGAGAAGAGAAACGGAACTATTTCTATCCAAGAATCACATAAGAATACATTTATAAAATAGCTTAATGTTCAGTATACAGCTTGCAATATGGCAAGTCTTCTCTAAGAAAGAAAAAAAATATTGCAAGTGTTCATCTAGTCTCAAAGTATGCATTCAAGTGGACAATACATTTATGAACCTCAATGTGGCAAATGCCGCCTATATATGCCCATATTATCTGGATCTACACATTGATACAAATAACTATCAATATGGGAATAGTATACTTTGTGCCTAAAATTCTCGCTCTCTTTCTGACCATCACCTTTCTTTGCTCCTCTCCCTTTGCCGCACCATCTTCTTTCAGAGGACCTACCTTTTGTAAAATCACTCCCTTCCCTGACTTGTGCAAATATTTTCTTCCTCAAAACAAGTCTGCAAACATACATGACTACGGAAGGCTGTCCATTCAGCTTTCTTCATCAGCAACTACACAATTTCTTCATTCAGTCAAAGGTTACTTAAACTCAAAAAACATATCATCTCAAAGTAGTATATTTGTCCTCCAAGATTGCCAATTACTTATTGGCCTAAATTTGGATTTCTTATCTAAGGTCGCGGGTACTATTACCCAACCTGGAAATACCCTTGAGGGTTCACAATTTGATGATGTTGAAACCTTGCTTAGTGCATGTATAACCAATCAACAAACCTGCTTGGACAGCCTTCAAATCACTCCTTCAGCTGCAGACATTGCGAGTCAGATTTTTCCTGCATTTGCTAATGGCAGCATGATGTATAGCGTATCTCTCGCCCTTTTTAAGTATGGCTGGCTTCCTAATTCACCTGCCAAAGCGAGCTATAGTAGTAGTCGGAGCGGGGAAATGATTTATAAGCCAACAAGAGGTGGACGAAAGCTCTTGCAAATAAGTGGAATTAGTTGTGTAAACGTGACACAAATGGTAGTGGTAAATCCAGATGGATCTGGGAATTACACAACTATCAACGATGCCATTGTAGCTGCGCCAAATAATACGAAAGCAGGAAACGGGTATTACATGATATATGTGGTTGCTGGTGTGTACCAAGAGTATGTCTCTATTGCCAGTAACAAGAAGTATTTGATGATGATTGGTGATGGCATTAATAAGACTATTATAACTGGGAATCACAGTGTAGTAGATGGATGGACAACCTTCAATTCTGCCACTTTCGGTAAGTAATTGGTAATTTCAAGTCAAATATCATTTGAGTTATTCAATGTTAGATGGTAATTTTTTCCCTTGCTTTATGGAAGATCAAAGAGTTAAATTAATGCCATGCATTTTGTAGTCCAGAGAAGTCGGATCTTAGTTAAGCTTTTTTAAAAAATCAAAACACGCTTCTTGGATAATTGAATAATCTCACGTAGCCTGATGTTCACTAGAAGTCAAATCTTTCTCTTATTGAACCTTAGCTTTAACTCGCAAATAATTAAAGACATATACACCATCTTCCAAGACTCATGTATTCGGATGCGGATCCAAGATTAAACTTGATGGGTTCAACCTTTTTAGTTATATAATGATGAATTCTTTGTGTTTCCAAAACTAGTATTAATAAGAATCTTTTCGTCTTCTTGAGCCGAGGGTCTATCGGAAACAGCCTCTCTAACCCCTCGGAGTAGCTGTAAGATCTGCGTACACACTACCATCCCTATACCCCACTAGAAGGACTTCACTGGGTCGTTGTAGTTGCTGAAATGAACAACATTTGACGCTGCATGCATGTATACCTAGTCACACTATTGCCTGGCAATGGTTATATAATTAACAAGAAATTGAGGATTAAGTGTTGCATCCTTTGAGACATCTGAGCTAGTTATGGCACCACTTTTTAATGTAACGTATCTAAAAGTAAATCATCATGCAGCTGTGGTTGGGCAAGGATTTCTGGCAATGAACATCACCTTTCAGAACACAGCAGGAGCAATAAAGCATCAAGCAGTGGCAGTTCGAAATGGTGCTGATCTCTCTACATTTTACAATTGCAGCTTTGAAGGGTATCAAGACACTTTGTACACACATTCTATGAGACAATTCTACAGGGAATGTGATATATACGGGACAGTCGATTTCATTTTCGGAAATGCTGCCGTTGTTTTCCAGAACTGTAACATATATCCTCGCCTTCCACTACAAGGCCAGTTTAATCCAATCACTGCACAGGGAAGAACTGACATAAACCAGAATACAGGCACATCCATGCACAATTGCACCATAAAAGCTGCCCCTGATCTAGCATCGAGTAATGGCACAACGCAGACGTATTTAGGCCGGCCGTGGAAGGAGTATTCGAGAACAGTTTATATGCAATCCTTCATGGATAGCCTGATAAATCCTGCTGGTTGGGCAGCTTGGTCTGGAGATTTCGCGCTAAGTACGTTATATTATGCTGAATATAACAACACAGGCCCTGGATCCAATACGAGCAGCAGGGTAACTTGGCCTGGTTATCATGTGATTAACAGCACAGATGCTATCAGTTTTACAGTTTCCAATTTCATAACAGGGAACTTTTGGCTGCCTGCCACTGGAGTCCCTTATACTGGTGATTTACTTTAAGCAGCAATGCTTGCGATTCTGTTTTATTTGTTCTGTTTATGAATATGGATCCACCATCTGAATCATTGAACAAGTTCCGGATATGTTCTATTTCCGCTTTCCAATTTTAAAGCTTTAATGTATTGTGTGCCAGGCAAGTGTCACGACACAAAACCCCAACCACGGACCCTGATGGCGTCTAATACCGACTGCTAGGCAAGCCAACAGACAACTGATAAAAATATGAGAAAATAGTAATTTACGACTAACAACATGATAATAAGAAGGTAAAAGCATTTCAAAGCTAAATATGACAGGTCTAAAACCAACAACTATGCAATCCATCAAAAGATTTGGTGTTACAAGTACATGATCTTCTAGAATTTTCTACATACATTGTTCTAAAAGAAAATAGAACATTGTCCAGAAAATGAAAAAAAGTACGACAGAAATAAGAAAGTGACTCTAAGGCCTGCGAACGAGATGCAGCTCAACCTTGAATCAGCCCCTGGTATCCGCTAAGTACCTCTCGGGACTCTGCTGGTACCAATATCAAGATCTGCACGAGAAGTGCAGAAGTGTAGAATGAGTACAATCGACCACATGTACATTCAATAAGTATCTTGACTAACCTCGGTGAAGTAGTGATGGGATTTTAAATCCAAAGATACTCACTAATAAAACCTATTCAGTTAAGTAGGCAATAAAAAGAATACTACGGACAACAAGTAGATTATGAGAACAAATATGAGAAATAGTAACGGATTAACTTGAAGGAATCACAACCAGTTTTCTTAATATCACAACCAAATCCTTTTATAACAACTTGAGTAAAGAGGTTAAAGCGATAACCACCAAAATAACGTAGTAAACGCACGACTATTCATAAGATGAGGAATGTGTTTCAAATATCGAATCAAATAACACGGCAACATCCTTTGTGCATTTACCTCATTCTCACCAAACGTATGCATGTATGTCAAATCAAATGGCACGACAATACCCTTCGTGCATTTATCATCCTTACCAAGCATATGTATAACACCAACCAGGTAGAAGGAATACAAATAACAAACAACCACGAGGTAAAAGATACACAGAGAACAGTAACAAATAAAGTATAATCATATAGATAACACAACAATAACATACATAAATTCAACATATGAGCGAAGACATAAATGGAAATATAACAAACACGAATGAAAGCATGATTATGGCAAGAGAAACAAATAGAAGGCATGGATAAAATAGTACTCCCTCCGTTCCAATTTATGTGAACATGTTTGACTGGGCACAAAGTTTAAGAAAAAATGAAGACTTTTGAAATTTGTGGTCCTAAACAAGTCAAAAAGGGGCCCAGAGTACTTGTGTGGTTATAAAAGCTTCTCATTAAGGGTAGAATTGTAAGTTTAAGCTAAATTGTTTCCAAATTTAGAAAGGGGTCATTCTTTTTGGAACGGACCAAAAAAGAAATAGGTTCACATAAACTGGAACAGAAGGAGTAACAAATAAGGTAGAAGACAAAGACGTGACAACAGCAAGCAACATAGAAAGCATTGATGAAGCAATAACCACTAAAGATAAAGGCATAAAGGTATACACAAGGGAAGGATAACATAATATATTGCAAGTCTCAAGTCTCAAGTCTCTTGTCCTCGTCTGCACGGAAATACCTTTCGGGCCATGAACTTGCATCCTCATATTATAATATAAAAGAAATTACACGGCATCACCCTTCGTGCTTTTACTCTCTTCCTCACATGATAATGTAAAATAATGGCAAGACATTATCCTTCGTGCATAATAATGCATATGAAATGACACGGCATCACCCTCGTGCTTTACACTCTTACTCACATGATATTGTATATGCAATGGCACGGCATCACACTTCGTGCTTTACACTCCTCCACACCAAGCACATGTATATCAGCAACAAGAAAGGTAGGAAGCATGGATAACATCGAGAAGACTGGTTAAGAAAATACACCATGTGAACAGCAATCACAACTCTAGTGCCACTAAACAATTCAGTAAACTTCAAGAACCCTATTGTTCAAGTATCTTGACAAGTCTCAAACATGCTCTTCAGTATAAGTATGGAACTCAAATACCTTAGAATGACGGTCATTGACATGTATTTTTTATTAAGTATAGTGAGGACCGAATTTAGCACGTCAACAGATTCATAAAGAGTCCATCATATTTAATGAAGATGTTATAGACTGAATCATGGTTTCTAGCATTAAAATTTTCATTCATACTATTATAAAAATTAAGTAAAAGATGAGGCAAGAAATCGCATAGTCCAATAAGGCACAAAGAATCATAAAATCTACCTCGAGCATGGATAACCCTGGAACATGCATATATGCTCTACACCTAGCATACCTCACCCCCCCCCCCATGTAGTAAAAAATAGGATTGTTCATTTGGATCGGATATCCGAAATCCGAATGGATCCGCTCAATTTTGGATTTTGGATTTCGTATTTGGATAGGATTTCGGCTTATATTTATTAAAATTTCGGATATTCAGATCGTATTTGGATTGGTATAAATTTAACCCGATCTGATCCAAATATCCGAAATTATTAAAGCATGTATAAATACTAAACTTTAATTTCGGATAGTTAGTACTTCCTTTACATATTCCTCCAAGTTATTACCTTTACAATTGCTAGATTTAGCTATATTGGCACCAGTACCCTCATAATTGAAGAAACATGATTTTTTCTTGTTGTATTGCCTCTTTTACAGAGAAATATAAATGTATGAGTTTGCAACTTTGAGGAACAACAACTCGAACCTCCAGAGAAATATTTTCTTACAGATGCAATGTTGATAAAAGGGATGAAAAGCAAAGAGTTGTTTGTATTAGCACAGAACACAGGAGAAGCAGATAAGGTAGACGCATTAGCCGATTAGAATAGCAATAGCCTTAATAATACGTATAATCTGATCCGAAATCTGAAATATTGATCTAATTCAAACTTTAAAATTCGATCCGATATTAATTCGGATCGGATTTGGATTTCATTTGGTAGAATATGAGATCCGAATCTGAAATATGCTAAATCCGATCCATTCATAACCCTAGTAAACAATATCATTTTATTAGGAAAAGCTCCCTCAACAAACCTAGGCAAGACACTTACCTCTTTCCAGAACACACTCAACAATCAATCACGCCTTTTTCTTTAGAACGTGCCTCCAAAACCAATCGAATATATCCAAATATCGTTCAAACAATTCAATACAAGCTTTAAAAACTACCCACTGATGAAAAAAGTTCATTTTTTAGCTAAATTTAAAAAGCCAACCCGATCACACATGGTCGAAATTCGAGATTAAGACCAAATTCCGATTACCCATTCACTCCTGAGCCCGGATATGTGATTTGCTTCAAAATTCAACCTCGTTTTGAGGTCTAAATCAAAATTTTACAAAATTCCTAAATTTTACTCAAAACCCTCATTTCTACTTTGAAATCCATAGATTTGATGATAAAATTCATGAAAAAGTAATTGAAATTGATGGAAATTAAGTTAAAGTTGTTTATCAAAGAATTTGGGAAGAAATTCCTCTTCAAAAATTGCCTTTTGTTTTTAGGGTTGAAAAATGGTGTAAAATGAGCTAAGACCCGATTTTTTCTAACTTTTACCTAGCTGCAGATATCGCAATTGCGAACATTGGTCCCAAAAGCAACCAATGCAACAGACCCACAAGTATCGCAAATGCAACTGTCCCCTCACAATTGCAAAAAGTCCCTTCATTGCAAATGCGAACTAAGCTTCACATTTGTAAAGCTGCCAGCCCCTAGCTCCAAGTTGCAAAAGCGACTCCAAGGTCGCAAATATGACCACCCACCTATCCGCAAATGTGATATTTCTTCGCCTTTATGAAGACTTCAATCCCAGTCCCAAATTCCCAATTGTGATCCTGACTTCGCAAATGCGAGGCTCGCAATTGCAATCAGGTCTTTGAAAATGCGAGACCTGCAACCTAAATACACCAGTTGTTCTGCACCAGTAGTTCCAAATCAGTTTGCAATGCATCTGAAACTCACTTGAGCCCTCGGGATACAAACCGAACATGCACACAAGTGTAGTAACATCATATAAACTTTTTCCCTCTCTCAAATCATCAAAAACATCTAAAATCACAAATCGATCATCAAAGCTTAAGATTTTCCTGTTTAAAACCAAATTTTCTAATTTTTCACATAATGCGCCGAAAGGCGCTTGGGTCACCCGGGACCTCACCTAACATACGTAAAAGTCAAAAAATATCATATGAATCTACCAGAACTGTCAAAACACCTATCCAAGGTCGTTTACCAAAAACGTTGATCGCGGTCAACTTAATGTCTCTTTTAAAGTCAAAAATCATATTTTTTTCAAAATTTCACATATAAGATTTTTGAATAATGAAATGAACCATGCACGCAATTCATTAATCATCAAATGAATCTATGAGAGGTCTCAAAACATGGAAAAGGAAGCTAGTACTCAAAATAACCGATCGGATCGTTATATTCTCTGACACTTAAACATACGTTTGTCCTCAAATGTGCCCATAGTCGTTCAAAGCCGTCATATAGCTGAATAAACTCATCATACTTGTACCCATGAGTGATCTCATGCCACCACGGTCTATACAAGTCTGTGAACACGACCCCAACTGAAGATTCTACTTCCGAAATTCCCTATAAGATCTAATCCTTGTATATATACACAGTGTCGACCCTAACAAGTTGAATCAAGCTGTCAATACACGTCCAAAATCAATCTATGCTATGTATCCCATAACTCACATACTCACAACATTAACCTCTGACGCCAATAACTGCTCCTTACCAAGCTCGGTACCAGTAATATATCGCACATCAAATAAAATCTTGGTCCAAACCTTTGTCATAGTGCTAATGACAAAAGAAAGGAAACTCATAACTACTCATCAAATCAACAAATCGTGGAGTTCTCTCATCCAATAAGACCATTTCCATATTTCGAGCTGAATATTAGTATTATTCTTCCCAACACACCTCATCCTAATCCGATAGTGCAAATTCCATATCCAAAAACCTCATCTCACTCAGTACAAGCAGCTCAACCGGCATATCGCACTATGTGCTTCTTGGAACCTCACGCATCGCAGTCTGTACACCAAACAAGAAATAACCCATATATGACAGATAATAGTAGGAGGGTCAAATAAGAACTCTACCAAACAAGTTTGGCAGGCAGGGAAATATTGAACGTCCCCCTATGAACTATTTCCACAAAGTAGAAGCAAAACACATAAAATAATCATAAGGAATCACATCTCATCATAGTACTATTGCAACGTGCGACTCCATCCCACACACTATCGTTGAAGCGTGCAACCTGATTTAATCATATCAAACCACCTGGATTTCCCATCGAGCCAAAATGCGCATACTTACTAGACACATGTCTATCAACATCAAGCATGATAAAGTGCATAATTACCACTATGAGAAGATGACTAAGCATAATACACTACGGGAAAATATCAAGATGTTACGATGCTGTCACGACCCAAAATCCCTAAGGTCGTGATGGCGCCGGACATCAATGTCAGGCAAGCCAAATCATTAATTAACTTAAATAAATTTTCCGATTTTTAACATTTATGAAAACATTTTCTTTCACTTTATTACATATTAACCAAATAAAAATCTATTAATACAAAAAACAATGGTTTGAATACTACACTTTAGCAAATATATCCCAACATATCCCATAACCCAGTGTCACAAGTACATGAGCAATTTCTAAGAATTTATACAATCATTACAACGCCTGTCAGAAATACAAATTGGACAAGGAAATTTAAAATGAAAATAAATACAGCACGAGGGAGACTCTGTCAGCTGCGGATCGCCTCCGGATGATGCAGAGCACCTAAGTCTCTGAATCCTCCACATTGCTATGAAAGTACCTGTGCAATAAAATGCACAACAAGTGTAGCATGAGTACAAAAATAATGTGTACTCAGTAAGTCGCCCGCCTAACCTCGGATATGTACTGACACTTACTAAAGGTCAATTTAGAATATTTAAGTGTGACACTAAGCATGATTATCATAGGCAATTTATTAAAATCAGGAATAAATATTTTCAACTATGTTCACGTTTAACACTTTATATCTTCGTCATATTAATAACAATTAATCAACATGGGTGATTTAACCAAATAACAACTAATCGATGGGAAGGAACAACTTCTTCCAAAATCTTTTTAATAACTTTAAATCTCTGTCATTTCAATTGACAACTTAATATTTCAGGCCACAAATCAGGCAAAAATCATAGCAACAATGTAGTAAATATCATGCGCAAGAAATTCCGAGGGTCGAACGACGCGGACCAACAATAATAAATTGTGTAGTGCCGAAGGGTCGAACGGCTCAAACCATAGATGCATCTATCTGCACCGCTCGCGAATCGATCATGCGACGCGGTTAAAAATAATAAGGCTAGCCTGCTCGTGAATCATACCTGCGACTTAGGTGCTCATATGAATACACACAAATACAGGGTCATCCTGCTCGCGAATCATACATGCGACTCAGGCACCCAAAGTTACACATATCCATATAATAAATCTGTATTTTATCAAGAAAGCAGTTTTTCTCAGGAATGTGGTAAAATTCTTCTTAAAGGAACATGAAATATAACTTTTAAATCATTGTTTTGAAACTCATTTACCAAGTTTAATGATATTCAATAATACAACCCTACCAGGTATACAATTATCCATAGAGGAACAAATTATCTTTCTAAATGAGTAAGAAAATGAACTTTATTCTTCTTTAGATATTCAATTACGATTTCGATTATACTAGCAGTTTAATATTACATGCATAACACATAAGGCATGCTAGTGGGTCCTAGACTACCCACACATGGCATAATAGTATCTGCGCACGGACTCCCCTCACCTCGTGCGTATGTAGCCCCCGAAGATAATAGCATATACTTAATTAATTCACCTAGGGGGACAATTTCCCCTCACAAAGTTAGAAAGGAGACTTACCTCGCTCTGAAATTCCATAACCAGCCTCCAAGCCATGACGACGACTCAAATCGTTGCACAATGCTCCGAAACTACCACATAACGGCAAAGCAATGAAAATTCATCCTAATTTCAAATTATATACTTTCCCAACCCCGCTCAGTGAAATGACCAAAATGCCCTCGGGCCCACGTGCCCCAAATCCGAAATTTCTCGAGGATATATTCTACTCATAGCCTTACTAACTCAAATATATAATTTACTCAAATATTCATGCTCAATTCGTGGCTAAAAATCACAATTTTCATTTTTCTATGTTTCTTCAATATTTCCCAAATTCCTACAAATTTTCATGCTTAATCCATGCATATAATCTTGTATTTAACTTAGAGGCATGAAGGAGTTACTTACCGTGACATTGCATGAAGGAATCCCCTCATTGAAACCTCCCAAAATCGCCAAATCCCAAGAAGAAATGAAGAAAATGACCCAAAATCCTTATTTTAAAACATTCTGCCCAGGCCGACTTCCGCACCTGCGCTCCCGCAGGTGCGACCAATCTCCCGCACCTGCGGCTTCCTCAACTCCAGTCCAAAATCGCACATGCGCCCCATTGTCCGCACTTGCGGCTTCGCAGGTGCGGAAATTCCATCACACCTGCGATCCCAGCCAAGCCTGCCTACTCTCGCACCTGCGGCTATATCCTCGCAGGTGCGGATCACACCAGATGACAGCAATTCCAGCCTTCTTCAAACTCTCATCTTGATCCGTTAACCACCCGGAATCTACCCGAGGCCCCCGAGACCCCGTCCAATTATACCAATTTGTTCCAAAATGTAGTGCGGACTTTCTCGAGGCCTCAAATCACATCAAACAACATCGAAACCACGAATCGCACTCAAATCCCAACTTTATGAACTTAGAAATTTCCAACTTCTACATCTGATGCCGAAACCTATCAAATCACGTCCGATTGACCTCAAATTTCGGCACAAGTAATATTCAACATTACTGACCTACTCCAACTTCCGAAATTGCATTCCGACCTCGATATCAAAACTTTCAATTTCGGTCGGATTTCTCAAAAACCTTCAAATTTCTATCTTTAGCCAAATGACTTCAAAATGACATACGGACATCCAAATTCACTTCCGATTGCGCTCCCAACTCCAGAATCACCACTCAAAGCTATTCCCAAACTCGGAATCCCAAAAGGACATCAATAACTCTGAAATGCGCTTCAAGCCCATATGAAATCTTTCTAAAATTCTAACTTCCATAATACACGCCGAAACGCTCCCGGGTTATCCAAAATCTGATCCGGACATACGCCCAAGTCCGAAATCATCATACGAATCTGTTGGAACCTTCAAATCCTAATTCGGAGGTCGTTTACTCAAAATTCCAATCTTAGTCCATTTCTCCAACTTAAGGCTTTTGAAATGAGAATTTTCTTTCCAAACAAACTCTAAACTTCCTGAAATTCAATTCGGACCACACCTACAAGTCATAATACCTTAAATGGAGTTTCTCACGACTTCAAACCGCATAACGACGCGCTAGAGCTCAAAATGACCGGTCGGGTCGTTACATTCTCCCCTACTTAAACAGACGTTCGTCCTCGAACGTGCTAAGAACTGCTCTGGAGTTACCTGAAATCACTGTTTAACATTTCGAGCACCTGCCCGTGCTACCACATCCCAGTTGAGTACATTAGCTTGATCAAATCTGAAGATTCTTCTTTTATCCATATAATAAGCTCAGAACCTAGTTCCAACACTTGAAATCTCTGTCAGGTCTAGTTCCAATACATAAACACTGTATCATCCACCACCCGATATACCAGGACATGACTGCATACCTTTGCTGAATCAACACCATTCACCGCATAACTCATCGTCTAACCACAATAACGTTCCCTGAACCTTAATAGCCAAAATTCNATATATATATATATATATATATATATATATACATACATCCTGCTATAATGCTGACGATACCACCAGAAGGGAGGAAATGTGCAGAAATTCATACCCAACCACAGAGTTAACAAATCCTTGAATACCTCATCTTGATTAGAATCATCACCACATTATGAACCTGAATAACGGTATTTGTTCTTTAATATACACTTCACATAACCTTATCGCACTGATCCCTGATCCAAAAATATCGTCTCACCCAGTATGAACTGCTCCGACAACAAATCACCCCAAACATGACCAACCGCCTCACATGATACCACATCGCGCCAATAGACCATAACTCGATCATGATAATAAGAAACGACTCAGGAAGGGACTATTCAAATCACGCAACTAATATGAATTCTTATCAGAAAATAGGAAGTAAAACACAAGAAAATAATTATAGGAACCTTACTCAACATCACACTGTTGCGGTGTGCAACCCGATCCGAATAACATACCCGTGGTGACGTGCCACCCGATCCACACATAAAATTTACATAAGAAGATATAAATACGGAGCTGATTAGCTCACTATTACAAATTACTGAATACCGATCATAAGCACACTAAGTGCATAATACCATCCTGGGGAGACTGATAAAGTTGTAGGCTACATAACTCAAGCACAATTGAGGTGCGATATATATATATATACACACACACACACACACACACTCTGGATCTCAAGAGCTATCCTACTCACGTAACATCCCCACTACGCAGGACCTCAACACATAGAAAATTATCAGGTCGTTTCACAACACACATGGCACAATCATAATAACACATGAATTTGACGAAGACGAAACAACATTCGTTGTTCTAATACCTTCCCATGAAAAGAGCTCTACTGATATGAACATCCATGTCTCATACGAAGCCCATACTCATATTTAAATCCATCCACGAACATCGAGCCACCTTGATCGCACCAAACTATGCTAATAGCTTTTACCTAGGTCCATATTAACACACTTCCTCTCATAATAAGCAAGAACAACCATCATAGCCGGGACAAACACCCCACAATCCACAACCAAATGAACTGAACACCTTCCAAGCATAAATTCTCAGATACACAACATTGCACTTCTTTACACTCAGTCCAAACCTTCAATCCATCAAGTGACTACATGTCACACTTTATACAATCTTTTCGCGGTCACGCTTCCATGACCTTCCTCACAAGGAAACAAGTCTGCACACCCGCCACTGGCCATACTACGATGTAAATAGGGTACAAAGCCTCTTCCACAGAATATCCATCTCAGGCGACATTGAAAATAACACCAGCTTACTCTGAACTTTCAAATCACTTTTCTTGCTCTTGCACTACCAGAAAATGGGCCTATGGCAATGCATGGAAAACCGTTCTAATAGGTAAGTAAACTATTACCATAGGTGTATTTCAATGATTCCGCGCCCGTTCCACAAGTTGTCGTGCCTATAGAGCTTATGGAATGGTTTTTGGAACGGTTCATATATCCGTTGTTATAGACCGTCTATCGCAACAGTTTTTCCTCGTCCTATTGGAACGATTATTCTTGTCAACAGCAACAGTTAATAACCATTACCATAACGTTAAATGCAACGGTCAATAACCGTTACTATATCTATTAAACTGTTACAAGTATTACAGAAATGGCAACGATTTCTTTAAGATTTGCAATAGTTGAATTACCTATTGCAACGGTTTTTAGATTATTTTGGAGCAGTTTGCAGGTCCTATGGCAACGGTTCTATGACATACTGCAAGGGGTTTTATTTATTTGGAACAGTTGGCATGTCCTATGGCAACGGTTGGACTACCTATTGTAACGGTTTTTATATTATTTTGGAACGATTTGCAAGTCCTATGGCAACAGTTTTGTTAGCTGTAACAATTTAATTGAATTGAAAATAGTGCCCCCTATTATAAATAAAGATTTACATATATATACAATAAACTACAAAACACTAAAATTTATATAAATAACAAAATGAAACTATTCATAATCAAAATTGTCCAACAAGCTAATAATAAATCCATAGATAGTGATAAAATAACCAATAACATACATTTGATATTTCAAGATCAAAAGTTTAAAATGTTTTGATAACAAATATTTCTAGAAACCTCCATATGCATCTGCAACAATCAACAATTCAAAATTCAAGTAAGGTCTAGATCTTCATCACTGTCTTCGTCTTCCATCTCTTCATCTGGTCCACCTACAAAAGAGTATAAAGTGAGATTTGCAAAATGGATTATGCTCAGACCAAAGATAAATATAAATACAAGTTTATGAAGCCAAGAACACTGTTAGGCCTTGTGTCTGGATTTAGCTCAATTATCGACTCAACCTATTTTATCCTGTCGAAAATCATCCCAACCCGCCCATTTGACACCCCTACTTAGTGATAAGCTATAATGATTGGAATAGGAAGGGGCTGGAGTTATTGATTCTTAACATAACCCCTTGAACCTCCTCCTCACCACTCTCACCAATTTTATACAGGTTGGGGTCATCTATATGAATTTTCACTGTTCTTGTCACTCCATTGAATTTTATTTCAATCCAATAGTTTTTGAAGCTTCTAAAAAGCCTCAAGATACTTGCTAAGGTAAAAACAGTTGGCACGGTAAATCTCAAAATTCAACTCATTAAAACTTGTAGCATTACAATGAGTAGACTACCAACAGTAAAAATTTATAGAAGTAACGCAAAGGTAGTAACAAAACTTAATAAGAGGAGAGAAAGAATGAAGAAATCTAGACAATGAAAAGAATCACTTAAACCTTTTAGGGAAAACTTATATATCTGACTCCTGACATTACTTAACCATTCCAGAAGTGACAAGCAAAACATGAGAGTAATTGGTGCTCGCAAAAGGATCACAACTTAATTACAGAGCAATCTTATGCAAACAACTATTCTGTCATAAGAATCATTGTCAATTAGATGAGGAAGAATAGAAGACTTCCCTAGAATATTGCCCTAGCTGTAGCATTGAGATCATGATTAGTAATGCATTTGTCGTTGCTTTGTTCACTTTAATTTTTGGTGGTTGAACTTCTTCCAGCCTCAGAATAAGCTTAGTCAGTGTACAGGCAACAACTGCTCCCAGGAAGAAATATCCTAAACACCTACTCTAGCTTGTCTACATATTCGTAACATTCAAATAAGACCAAAGGAAGTCTTACCTCACAGTAGCCTGAGGATTAAAAACTAAATAGAAAAATACCTAATAAAATAAGAGTTTACTCTCATAAAACATAGCACTACCTTTATTCAACACAACATAAAATGATCTACAAGTCAGGCATTGTATAAAAGTAAGAAGAGATCTGCTTTCCAACATCAAATTGAGATAAGTGGATCTCATGCAAGTCAAACTATAGTAATTGAGGTACACATCAAGAACTAGAAACCATGTTACTGATCTTTTGGACCCATGACATCTTCATGGTCATATTCAAATATCAAATCCACTTCCCTACTCCCTAGCGTTAAGAGAATGATCATTTAGCA
This sequence comes from Nicotiana knightiana, assembly GCA_005239525.1. Lineage (NCBI taxonomy): Eukaryota > Viridiplantae > Streptophyta > Magnoliopsida > Solanales > Solanaceae > Nicotiana > Nicotiana knightiana. Next base: position 2,009 of record ML418596.1, on the reverse strand, counting down.
ACTGTCATAGGCATGAAGAACTAGTTTAAACACTACTGATTAACTTCTGAAGTGTTTCCTTACCGGGTACCTGATATCACAAACCAACACAGGTACAGATGGATAGGTATACAGATGTAAAGAGAGTGGCAATGAGGAAGAAGAGAATGATCATTTAGCAACTCTCATAGGCATGTTGGTTTGTGTTGATATCACAAACCAACACAGCATGATATATCAAAGAAATACATGAAAAAACAAACACAGAAAATTAAATACAATTGTGGTAGGGAAATATCATAGTCTAAAATGCTAATAGATAAGACTAACTACCGGGTATGCAGTTGACAAAAGGTAAATGCCCATACTGCTAAATAAAGTATCAAAAATTTGCACACATAATTCTCATTGTTATAACAGTAAGGAGTGACTGAGACGACTCACTTAAAAAAACCTCAATTTGTGGGTTGCTTTGGAAGATGCGTGCAGATACACAGCCCCAAAAAACTTATGACAGGATGCAGCACATGCTCACATATTCAGGATATTCATTTCTACAGCTAGTTACATCTGTACGAAAAGTATGATCCTGGAATTAAAAGCAACTAGTACTCGAGCATCATTCTACAGAACAATAAAGAATGGGGAGAGAATAATGCTATAATTACCCTATTGATGGTTCCAGAGACTTCAAAACCCGATGCTGGATTAGTTGTAGATGTTGAATTAAATAGCGGACCTAAACCACCAAAAAGACAACAAAGACAAATTTAGGTTCAGGTATGAAAACGATAAAGAAGAACCGCATGTGCTTTTCATTAAATCTAGCATTTCTACAACAGTTGAAATCATCCTCTTATTTGACATTGTCCAAACAAAGAATAGAGGAGTAAAGAGCAGAGCAGAAGTTCATTTTTCATGCTTTAGTGAAACAGAGGACTTTTTAGACAAATATAGAAAGCAGCAGTAGACATATGACAGAAAATATTTGACACAAAACTCTTATATACAACCAAAATATAAGGCAATTTGCATAGAGCAGAATTATACCAAATAAAATTTAATCATCGGTTAAAGTCGCTAGAAACATTATCAAGGTGAATAAAAGCAGTTTTACACTTCACCACTGCTGAATTGAGGATCTAATTGCCAGCTCTAAGACAAAAGGATCAAACTGCAGATTCTGTAACTCTCTAAGATATCACTTCGATAAATAGAAGATGGGTAAAAATTGTACTTCAACTCTTCTACCCTAAGCACATTGCATATTCTTCACTCATCTCTGCAGTTAGTTGATATGTATGATTCTTTGATGCTAGTGTGCAGTAAATACTACACAAAATATCTAATTATTTGTCGTTTGGCATTAAAATCGTGAACGATCTGTTCAAAAAACATACAAATTAAGTAGCTAAAACTGAGACTTATAACATTGGCCATTTACACAACAAATGTTGAAATTGAGATTTCAACTTTGAATCACTTACATATAATATAGAATTAATAGGTAAAAGCGTAAACATAATGTCTTGATTAAGAACCAGAAAGTGCAAAGAAAGCAAAAAAAATCTTATTACCTTAGTATTTGGTTCTTCAAATTGTTCTCCGATCTTCGTTTGTAACCTTTACACAACAAGTTGACCTAATTAAGCCCTTCGAAGGATACAAACCCTTTGCACAAAATCTTAGTTTCTCAGATTCATTCTACACTTAATCAAACTAAACCTCAGAAACTCTAAATTAAAAGAGGAGTGAGGGTTTTCAGGGCTTCGGAGAGAGAGATTGGGGTATCGGAGTTTTTATAGAGAGAGAGAGAGATGGGGGAATCGACGATTTTGAAGAGGAAGAAGAAGATTGTTACAGATCGAGCTCAGCGCCAGTGAAGAAGGAGGCTAGCTTAATGTGGCATTGGGGATATCGGCGTTGGGTATACACGGTAAGTATAACGTAAATATTTTTTTATTTAATATTTAGGTTATTAAATTATTAAAAAAAAAAATAAATAAGGGATATTTGGCGGGTTAAAAAAT
>ML418594.1:2006-64262 GCA_005239525.1 Nicotiana knightiana | reverse complement strand
TGGGGAATGGATGTCATTGGGCCAATCGAGCCAAGGGCCTCAAACGGGCACAGATTCATCTTGGTTGCTATCGACTATTTCACAAAATGGGTCGAGGTCGTCACGTTCAAAGCCGTCACTAAGAAAGTGGTGGTGGATTTCGTGCATGCTAATATCATCTGTCATTTTGGTATCCCAAAAACTATCATTACCGACAATGCCGCGAATCTAAACAGTAACTTCATGAGGGAGGTATGTGAACAGTTTCAGATAACACACCGCAACTCGACCCCTTACCGGCCCAAAGCCAATGGCGTCGTTAAAGCAGCAAACAAAAACATCAAGAAAATTCTCAAGAAAATGATTCAAACATCCAGGAAATGGCATGAAAACCTGCCTTTTGCATTGTTAGGATATCGCACGACCGTGCGCACATCGATTGGAGCTACCCCTGACCTATTGGTTTATGGCACAGAAGCCGTAATACCCGCCGAAGTCGAAATTCCTTCCCTTCGGATTATTGTCGAAGCAGAAATTGAGGACAATGAGTGGGTCAAGACCCGACTGGAGCAATTAACTCTGATTATGAGAAAAGAATGGCCGCACTGTGCCACTGACAATTATACCAGCAAAGAATGGCCCGCGCTTACAACAAGAAAGTGTGACCTAGGAACTTCGAAGTAGGGCAACTCGTTTTAAGACGTATCCTCCCACACCACGAGGAAGCGAAAGGAAAATTCGCCCCAAACTGGAAAGGTCCATACATCATAAGGAAATTGCTACCAAAAGGAGCGTTATACCTGGGGGACATCGAAGGAAATGACCCCGAAATGGCTGTCAATGCATATGCCGTCAAAAGGTACTATGTTTGATCCTCCATATATATTTTCAAATGTTCTCTGGTTGAGATGACGAAGGCTTTCATTCTCGCTACCCAAACACCATTAACCCTTTTGAAAACCCTTTGAGCCGATTACTCTTCTTTGATTACCCTCTTTGGAACCCGAAAGTGTTATTGGAAAATAAAAATCAAAACAAAACAAAAATCAAAACAAAAATGTTTCCCTGAACTACATTCGACTTGATTCTGAAAGGATACGTAGGCAGCCTCTCTCTAGGGTTCAGTCACACCAAAATAAAAATCCATATTTCCCAAAGAGTTTAAGTTGGGGCAAGTGTTAAGATTCGGCAATGTGTCGCCTGAAAGGTTCCAAAGTTGTAATTCAACACAAATTCTTTTCGCCAAAAACCTTGTTCAAGTCCTTCCGATCAATCGGCAAAGATGTCCAAAATTGGAGGATACAGTTTTTGGGATCCAAATACAAGCAAATGAGAGAAATTAAAATGAGAGAGTCTCATTGGTGAAAACCCACATGGGCCCGTGAGGCGACGGTAAGCAGAGAAATTAAAAATGAGAGAGTCATGTTAGTGAAAACTCGCAAAGAGAACTACAAGGCGATGGTGAAAAGAGAAATGAGAGAGGTTAGTTCGTGAAAACCCGCAAAGGGCGCCACTGATCAAAAAGGATAATGGGTTATCGACATGGACGCACTCCAGGGCAAGGTTTCTCAATCTCGAGGTAATAATTGTGATGAATTTCTGAGAGTAGGACGTTTTACACGGATCAGGTATCCAGTCCAAAGGGCATGTCATGTTCATTGAAGTCCGCATCCACTCCAGATAAGTCCTTCTTTCCTTTCCCCGAAAGGGACACCTCCTGTTTAAATTCGTTGTCCATTCTGTCGTTTATTTTTCTTTTGAATCCCTTTCGGTCTAACTCTGTCCCGAAACTAAGGCAAAGAAAATATGGCAAGACTGATTTACAGGGCTCTCGTTTGACGCGGGTCAATATGCAAAGGGCACCCAGCCTCGTCAAGGGCATCGAGTCGATCCAGACTAGCCACAATGGCTGATGATTCAAACTCAAAACCTTGAAAGGAGAAAATCAAATTGAAGTGACTATAAAGGCGAATGAAGTTGAAAGGTTAAACCCCGCGTGGCTAACAATCTTGGCAAGGTTTGAAAAGCCGAGTTATTCCAATTGACCTAAAGTTACAGTTGGAAGAAAAGTCAGAAGAGAAAGGCCAATAAAGGCGAAATAAAGTTGTAAAGGTTCAGTCCTACACGACTAACCGCCGCAGCAGAATTTGAGGGGCCAAAACTTCCCCCAATGCTCTGGAAATCCAAAAGAAAAAGCAAGTGAAAAGACTACAAAGGCAAAACAAGGTCAGGATATTGGATCCCACGTGACCAATTGCCATCCAGAAAGACAAGGACCCCGGGATTGAGATGAAACCCAACATCCAGCAAACAAGCAAGTGTTTGAGGTCTTCATTAAAAGAACAGAGGTCAAGCAGTTGAAAATCAAGGCCACAAAACCAACCACCGTTTTAAACTAACGAATTGTTCTTTGTTTGAAGGAAATAGGTGCAACTCGAAAGCAACCATGCAACAAGCAGGTGCAACCAAAAGAAATTTGCGCAAGGTCTAGAAGGAGCTCTGCAGCATTGACTCCAAAGAAAGGGAAGTTTTCTCCAAGAAATCTTTTTTCGCATGCATAAAAAATTAAAAAATAAAAATAAAAATAATAAAAGAAGAAGGAGAGATGAAGAATTGAAGTTGAAAATAACTCAAAGTAGTACGGGGCCTCCAATCCCCAATTACACTTTTTCCCGACGTAGGGTATACACTCCCGTAGTCGATGCCAATCAAGGGTATACACTCCCTGGTTGATGTTTTCTTTTCCAATCAAGGGTATACACTCCATGGTTGATGCTTTCATTTTCAATCAAGAGTATACACTCCTTGGTTGATGCTTCATTTCCCAATCAAGGGTATATACTCCCTGGTTGATTTTCTTTTCCCGACGCAGGGTATACACTCCCGTAGTCAATTCCAATCAAGGGTATACACTCCCTGGTTGATGTTTTCTTTTCCAATCAAGGGTATACACTCCCTGGTTGATGCTTTCTTTTCCAATCAAGGGTATACACTCCCTGGTTGATTTTCTTTTCCAATAAATGGTATACACTCCCTAGTTGATGCTTCCCCTTCCAATCAAGGGTATACACTCCCTGGTTGATTTTCTTTTCCCCGACACAAGGTATACACTCTCGTAGTCGATGCCAATCAAGGGTATACACTCCCTGGTTGATGCTTTCTTTTCCAATCAAGGGTATACACTCCCTGGTTGATGCTTCCTTTTCCAATCAAGGGTATACACTCCCTGGCTGATTTTCTTTTCCCGACACAGGGTATACACTCCCGTAGTCGATGCCAATCAAGAGTATACACTCCCTGGTTGATGTTTTCTTTTCCAATCAAGGGTATACACTCCCTAGTTGATATCTTCATTTCCAATCAAGGGTATACACTCCCTGGTTGATGCTTTCTTCTCCAATCAAGGGTATACACTCCCTAGTTGATGCTTTCTTTTCCAATCAAGGGTATACACTCCCTGGTTGATTTTCTTTTCCCGATGTAGGGTATACACTCCCGTAGTCGATGCCAATAAAGGGTATACACTCCCTGGTTGATGTTTTATTTTCCAAGATATACACTCCCTAGTTGATGCTTTATTTTCTAATCAAGGGTATACACTCCCTGGTTGATTTTCTTTTCCCGACGCAGGGTATACACTCCCTGGTTGATGTTTTATTTTCCAATCAAGGGTATACACTCCCTGGTTGATATTTTATTTTCCAATCAAGGGTATACACTCCCTAGTTGATGTCTTCTTTTCCAATCAAGGGTATACACTCCCTGGTTGATGCTTCCTTTTCCAATCAAAGGTATACACTCCCTTGTTGATTTTCTTTTCCCGATGCAGGTATACAGTCCCGTAATCGATGCCAATCAAGGGTATACACTCCCTGGTTGATGTTTTATTTTCCAATTAAGGGTATACACTCCCTCGTTGATGCTTTCTTTTCCCTTCAAGGGTATACACTCACTGGTTGATGCTTTCTTTTCCAACCAAGGGTATACACTCCCTGGTTGATGCTTCCTTTTCCAATCAAGAATATATACTCCCTGGCTGATTTTCTTTTCCCGACGCAGGGTATACACTCCCGTAGTCGATGCCAATCAAGGGTATATACTCCCTGGTTGATGTTTTCTTTTCCACTCAAGGGTATACACTCCCTGGTTGATATCTTCTTTTCCAATCAAGGGTATACACTCACTGGTTGATGCTTTCTTTTCCAATCAAGGGTATACACTCCCTGGTTGATGCTTTCTTTTCCAATCAAGGGTATACACTCCCTGGTTGATTTTCTTTTCCCGACGCAGGGTATACACTCCCGTAGTCGATGCCAATCAAGGGTATATACTCCCTGGTTGATGTTTTCTTTTCCACTCAAGGGTATACACTCCCTGGTTGATATCTTCTTTTCCAATCAAGGGTATACACTCACTGGTTGATGCTTTCTTTTCCAATCAAGGGTATACACTCCCTGGTTGATTTTCTTTTCCCGACGCAGGGTATACACTCCCGTAGTCGATGCCAATCAAGGGTATACACTCCCTGGTTGATGTTTTATTTTTCAATCAAGGGTATACACTCCCTAGTTGATGCTTTATTTTTCAATCAAGGGTATACGCTCCCTAGTTGATTTTCTTTTCCCGACGCAGGGTATACACTCCCTGGTTGATATCTTCTTTTCCAATCAAGGGTATACACTCCCTGGTTGATGCTTTCTTTTCCAATCAAGGGTATACACTCTCTGGTAGATTTTCTTTTCCCGACACAGGGTATATACTCCCGTAGTCGATGCCAATCAAGGGTATACACTCCCTGGTTGATGTTTTCTTTTCCAATCAAGGGTATACACTCCCTGGTTGATGCTTTCTTTTCCAATCAAGGGTATACACTCCCTGGTGGATGCTTTCTTTTCCAATCAAGGGTATACACTCCCTGGTTGATTTCTTTTTCCAACATAGGGTACACAATCCCTAGTTGATTTCATTTTGCAACATAGGGCTCCCAACCCCTAGTTGATCTCGCTTTGAGATATAGGGTATCCATCCCCTAGTCCGCAGTAACTCCGGGTGCACCAATCCCGGCTTTTCATTGCTTTCAATAATGAAGTAGTATAGAGTTTGTTACAATAACTCACAAAACTTTCCTAGTGAAAACTGGGGTAGAAAAATTTCGTTCGTTTGTTTTGATTTTTGTGCAGATTACGTTTCTAGGACATTGGAACTCGAGACGACTAAAAAGAAGAAGTTTCGATCCAAAAAATAACAAAACAAAAAAAAGAGAATAAAGAGAAGATTGAATCCAAAAGTGCACAAACGGGGAAGATGTGGACTATTCAGGACGAGATTGAAGTCATCCGTCCAGTATATCCTGCTTTGATCCGAGGAACGATAAGACAAAACCAGCATCTGCGATTAACGAACACCAGGATCCAGGTCAGAGTCAGCAAAAGATCAAGACTCAAGACCAAGTCCTAGATAGGAATCTTGTAATTTAGCAGCTGATAGGTTTTAGTTAGTCCTTCGTTTTGTACGTGGTGTAATAAGGAGATCAGCAGCAGTAACAGCAGCAACCGCAGTGAAACCACAGTTACTCGGTAGTCCCAGCTACCAAAACCTCCAGAACTACACTGACATGATTCCTTTATATCCAAGGATATGTAGGCAACTTTTGAAGCAGGGTTCGGTCAAACTTTTCAAAAACACTTGACAATGGAGTATGTGAATGGGTAGAGTCGTTCATGACTGCTCACTTTGTCTTTGCCCGAAAGATCCTCATGTTCGCGAGCAAAGAGGGGCAGTTGTAAGCATGTGATTTTTACCCACCATATGCTCCTACAAATTCGATACAATATATTAATTTTACAAATTTTTGTTCAATTTTAGTGATTAATTGTGAATTATTTTTTGCATTATATAATCATAATTCATCCTATAAAATTGATAAATATTTTTTAAAAAAATGCATAATTAGGTGCATAACCTTAATCATTTTTAGGAAATTACAAAATTTATCCTTCAAATAATTGCTAGTGTTAATTGATAATTCCACTTCTTTTATTCACACGTTAACTAAATTTTTCTTTTCAATTAGATAAAAAATAGAATTAGAGCTAATTAATATACTATTTAATAATTGATTTAATTAATTTATGACGAAAATACGATTAATTGACATAATGTGAGCTAATGGTTAATCAATTTAGTCATTTATCTAACAAATTATGGATTTGAGTATTAAATTAATTATTTTGTTCTTAATTAGTTTATAATTTGACGAAAATAAGGTCATAATTAATTATCACATTTTTTGAATTTAATTAGATTTAGTGTTAATTAAATTAATTTAAGTTTAATTGACCCTAGAGTATCAAAATCGGACCTGGGTTAACTTGCCCAGGCCCAAAAAATAACTCACCTGCCCAGCCCAATAGCCCCCTTTACCCGGCCTTCCCCCTACACTACCCAAACGACCCCGTTTCATCCCTCAAACCCCTAGCCGTTGGATCTTATTGATCCAACGGTCCGGAACTAAGAACCCCTACACTATAAATATGTCCTAACACGCCCCCACCCCCCTCAGAACTCACCTCCCAAACACCCACAGACCATCTCTCTCATATGTCTCTCTAACCCTTCGCAAACCCTAGCCGCCTTACGGCCACCGGACCACCTCCAAACCACCCCAACTTCTCACCAGACAATCCTCATCTCCCCTTAACCCCGTCTCAATATTGATTTCCCCAAACAATCATCCGTTTGTGAGTAATTCCGGATCTAGGAAACTGTCGAAACCCTAGAACAGGCTGAAGATGATCCCAAGCGACTCTGTGACTCAAACTTACATGAGTCGATTATTCTCGACGAGATCCGTCGATTCATGTAAATAAGGGTCACTTTTGGAGGTCGTCGGATTCCGGCCAAACTCTGGCAAGTTGCCGTAGTTCGTCCAAACCCCTCAAATGGGTATCCCCCACTTCCTTTCTATGTGTTTCTTGATCAATAGAATGAATAGGCCGTAGTTTACTCACTTTTTTCCTTTATTACATANAAGTTTAGTGATTTGTATAACCAAGATTAGCATTAGGTTTTTTTTGTTTAGTTTCCTTTCTCTGCTAATTTCCAGACATCTTTATGTTGGTGAATTCTGTCAATAAACGAGCATGAACAACTGATTGATTAAATCCCAGAATTCATATGTTGAAATGCTTGTAAGTAAAACAGCCTCTATTAGTTGTTTGCTCGTGTTTTTTTTTAGGTTGTCGTTTGATTTAGCCTTGATTTGCTGCCTATGTTATTAGTCTCAATCAGATGTTAACTTCCAATTAATCATAGGTTAAATTTCAAATTAGGTTAGATTATAATATTCAAGTAACTTAAACAAACTAATTCCCCCTAGGCTCAAGTGAAACTTAAACAGACTTTAAAGGAAACTGACTAAGTCTAACAACTTAAGTTAATTCTCATTAATCAACCAAAATCCTAAACTATTTGAAGTCAGTTAGTAGTTAAGAACCTAATCAACCATCTAATCCTAGGTAAGATTAATTAGGTTTGATTAACTAAATGACTAATTAAGGGTAACTAACCCAGGTTAACAGTTAACCGCAATCAGCTTAACCCTAGCCAACCTAAGGGTAATTCTAGAGACTTTAAGGGGTATTATAGGATTTTTAGTTAAAGAAATATCAGGAAATCATATATTTTAGGGATAAAAGGATAATTTCAAGGGCTGGAATGTTCTGGAAGCTACAGTTGTCCCAAAAGGATAGTGTTGACAGTTGTACCTGTACTATTTTCAGCCCAATTAGATAAGGAATATGCTAATGAGATGCTACCCTAAAAAATTCCTATAAATACCCTACCCTATTTTCTGAGGAAATTTTTTTACACGGGGATTTTAGACACATTACCACACTTGAACCACAGATTTTAAGAAAGGATTCTCCACAGAGAATTTACACACACACACTAGAAAATACTGCTCTGAAAATATACCACTACTCTGAAAAATAGAAAGGAGATTGAAAACATCAAAATTAGTGCAAGAACCTTCTGGAAAAATTGGTTTCTTTTTTGTTATGGCTTTCCTGGGAAAAAGCTGGTTTTCTTGTTGATTTTTCATTCAAAAATATGGTTTATTCAAGTTGTTGTTTCTGGGTATTCTTGCTGGTTTGTTGTTGTTCTTGTTGCTGTGTTGAGCTCGAAATTTCTGGCTTTTCTTGACCATTATTTGGTCATATACCTTGCTATCTTACGTCTTAAGGTATGTAATTGTATCTTGTATGAAATGGAATTCTTTGAATGAAACCTTGTTGGAATATCAATGTATACATGTTTTTAGTGATTATCAGAAGTTTCAGTTTTCTACGTGTTGGTATGCTTCTACTTGCCTGAAAAATCAGATTTTGTCACATATTTGTTGGATTCAAATGTCGTATATGTGTACTCACATTTGTAGCTATATGTTTAGTAATTCTAACCTCTATAGAGTATGAAACTGCATAAAACAACATTAGAGATGTGAATCTGACCACTAGTTAGGTCAGATTCACTCTAAACATGTAAAGCTTGTGTTAGTTAATATCATGGTTTAGACGTTTATCGTGAGTCTTCTTTGGGGTCTGCTATGGAACCAGTATTTATATATATATGAGTTCATTTTCTTCTAACGAAGCTGTTTTTGCTAAAACTATTAAGGATATAAGAACCTTATGTTCAAACATAGCATTAGTGGAGTTGAATCTGACCCTCTAATGGTCAGATTCATTCCATAAATAATGCATAAAGTGTTATCTTAGGTATTTGAAAATTACAAATAGAGGCGCAGGTGCTTTAGTCACAAGTGAACTCAAGAGGATTCAAGTCGAAGCACCTATCATTTAGAGTTGTATCTTTACTGTTTTTAGATCCAAAAATTGTATCGTTACAGTTAAATACTGATGTGAAATGTATCTATAGACTCATTATTTCTTTTGTAATCATTGTAAACAAAAATTGGACTGTTTAATATAGTTTGTTTATTTTAATATAGAAATAGGCCAAACTGCTAAAAGTGGCCCATTAAGGCCTGAACTAGTTTGATCTTGGGATATTGGACCTTGGGGTGTAAAAGCTCAACTAATAGGCAGTGTATTTTCTAAACCTGCACAACCCAAAAATCTGATTAGTATATTTCGCTTAAAAGTTCAAATTATTCTCACATAATTTTTTATGTTACAACTAAACTAGTAGAAATGGCTGATTATTTTTTTCACTTAAAATCGAGTTTAAAGCTTGAGTCTGATGAATTCTCAGCACAGTAGCAGGCCCAGTTCTTAAATATGAAATCATATCTTTGAACATGCATCACGTGTAGTACAGCATTATAAATTAAAAAAAGGGCAGAAGGTTTAAACTTGGTTAAGCTCTCATTCGGAATTTCAATTCAGATATATATGCAATTGTAAGGATGTTTGAATAACCTGTCGCCTTTTACATAAGTTGTTAGTTGAAATGTATTCACATGAATCAATTTTTGTACTTTTCAATTTCCTTCGTTTTAGCATTCTAGGATTGGCCTAAAGGTGTTTGCTAAAATTGGGCTAAAACATGGCCATAGCCCAAACACTTGTCCTTTAGGATAGTAAATCTAATTTCTAGATGATTTTATACATATCTTATAGGCTAAGGATACCTCTTTTAGATTAAATTACGAAACTTAGTAAAAATTCAAATTGCTTCAAATAAGCCTTTTTGTGACTATACATAACCTACACTCGGTTGTGGCAACTCATGTCCCTGACTCTCACTTCAAACATTAATAAAATCACACGTAGCAATCACGGGTGCATTTCATGTTATGTGGGTGTGATGTGTTCAAAAACAACAAGTGCACGCCGTCGTGACTTGTTCTAAGATAAATCCATAAATATTCAAATTGGTGTATATACATATCCCGTAAGTTAAAAAATACCTCTTTTAGATAAAAATTCCAAAACTTAGAGAATAATTGAATATCGCCTCAAATAGGCATTTTTAACCGTCATGACCAAAATCTTGACCATATAATCTACATTCGGGAGTGGAAACTCATGTCCCCGACTCTAACTCAAAACAATAATAAAAATCACATGTTTTAATCGTGGGTGCATTTCATGTGGCGCGGTTACAATGTGTCCAAAATCAAACAAGTGCACTCCATCGTGACTTGTTTCAAGATAAATCCATAAATATTAAAAGCGACTTAAAAATTAAAAAAGCTAAATGCACAATAGGCTAAAACACGTAAATAAACAGATAATTTAGGCCAAATATTAATAGTTAAGCGACCGTGCTAGAACCACGGAATTCGGGAGTGCCTTACACCTTCTCCCGGGTTAACAGAATTCCTTACTCGGATTTCTGGTCGCGGACAAATCAAAACAGAGTCAAATTCTCGATTTGGGATTTTAAAACAAAACAGTGTCCTGGAGCATCGTCAAAAATCCGGGTGGCGACTCTGAAATAATAATATGTCCCAAAACTGAATAATATCACTTTAATTGGAAAAACTCCCTTATTGCCCTCACCGGGTGAAAAAGGAGGTGTGACACCTCTTACCTCCAATTTTTTTATATTCCCTCCATTCCTCCATCAAAATCAAACTTTTCCCTCTTTGAAATATTGATTTCATAGATTATCTTTTCCATCCCTCACGTGTATCTTCACATATTACCTGTTTCTCACCGTTTAAAGGCCATTAGCCGCTATGAATGCTAACTAACTCTCATCTGAACTTTTTCTCTGTCCTTTCTTTCTCACAAACCAAGTAGATGGTAGTGCCTCTTCTTCCTCTCTCAAGGAAGTTCGATATGCTGGTTGTCCTTTTGCATTATAGAGGAAGAAGCAGGTGAGGGAAGTGATGGAGAATGCCGGGAAGGTATTTTTTCAAATTATTATTTTTTCGTATGTACTTTCTGTTAAAATGGGAGGACCTTTAGTTTTTGATAATTTGATTTCTAGAGTTTTAAAGATGTTGATAATTTCTATATTAATGGGGATTTTTCTCAAAATGTTGCGTAATTCGGGTGTGAATTATTGCCGTAGATCTTCTTGGAACTTGAATTGTTCTATGCATAGGGCTTTTTTCTTTACTTACTTCCTTGTTATTACTATTCTTTCAATGTTCAGTTGTAATATGAGAATTTATAAGTATATATCTTGGTTTTGATTCCAATGGTCTCAGAATATTAGTCAAGACTTGTGGGTTTCTTTGAAAAATGCATATTTTAGTTTGGTCTTGTATTCACCAACAAGATGTTCCAGAAGATGTGATGGCCGAGGAACTTCATATTATCATGTTCTTTTTCTTGTATACAAGCATTTTGCACATAGACTTTATGTAATTGTATAATATCACACTAAACAAGTCATTTAAAGTTAGGGAGGAACATTTCGTCTAGCATTGTATGGATATGGTGTTTATTTTGCTTGATATGACTATTCCAGTTCTTTGTGTCTGGAAACACACTTGCATTGGAGGCTCTACATTTATTCCAAATGGAATTAGTGCACAACAACAACAACAACAATTCAGTAAAATTTCACTAATGGGGTATGGTGAGGATAGTGTGTATGCAGACCTTACCCCTACCCCGAAGGAGTAGAGAGGTTGTTTCCGAAAGAATCTCAGCTCAAGAGAATAAAAAGACAAAATGAGACGGAATTAGTGTATATCCTCAAATTGTTTTGGTAGACGAGTATATTCTCTACTAGTCATTGCTACTATTTATGATCATGCCAAATCGTGTAGTAATTTAAGCCTCATTCAGAAAAGCTTTAAGCTGCTTGAAGTGTTGGGAAATCAATGTCGAATATTCTTTTCTGGATGGGATTGATTATTTGGTTCATTTAAGTACTTGGAAATTCGAGTGAAATGAAATCTACTCTATCATCTATAGACAAACTTGGGAATCTCATATACTCTTGATAGATAATTTATCGTTTTAACAGACGCATGACTTATTTAGTTGTTAAATGGACATTATGCAATTTTTACCTTTTTTCTTGTGTCTTTTCTTGGAAATCCAGTTAAGATAATCCAAAATATTTTGAAATCCACCTGATGATTACAGGTACTAGGTTTCTCTATGTGACATGATCCTTATTCTCACCTAGCATATGTATTTTTTTCTTTTTAATTCAAGTTCTTTTAAGAGGTGAATGAGTACTTGAGACATAGAAAGATAAACCTTAGACCTCAGGTTCAATTTTACTACAACACTCAACATGTGTCATCCTATAGGCTATAATAGGATGTAAAGCTAGTCCGCAGTCCATCTTTATCAAACAATAAGAGAAAAAGAAAGATTGAAAGTTCTGGTTTTGCAAATTCTGTTGGCATTAAGCTTATGATAGAATGTTGCATTTATCTTGATTGTGTGTATTAGTGATTATCTTAGAGGTCCATTTGAAATTTATTTCTTTGAACTGCCTTTAATTGTTCGAATGAATCTTTTATCCGCTTGATGAGATGTAACTCATGAATACTTCTCTAGGTGATTGTGAATATTATATCTAGAATATATAAGATTTATTTGGCTTAAGCACGGGGATAGATGCAGAGACCGTATATGGGTAGGAAATTAGATAAAGAGCGGGATAAGGATCATGGTATTCATCACAGAGATCATCACATAATCGAAGTGACAAAAGGGAGAGGGAGAGGACAAAGATAGAGATGAAGAAGATTGCCATCAAATTTGAGATTTTGACCGGTAAGAGCTATAGCACTTCTCTGTTTTACCATTTATATTGTTTATTTTGTTTGGATTTGGTGTTATGCTCCTGTTATGAGTTGGATTCAGACTCGAGGAGCTTGTTTTATGTTATTTAATATTTCATGTCATTGTGGACTAGTAGTACAAGCTTGTTCTATTTTGATATGTGTATTTGGATATGAGATTTGCATTTCATTGCAATTCTTAATCATACAACGAGTCAAGGCTCTATCGAAAATAACCTCTCTACCTCACACGTGATAAATGTAAGGTCTGTGTATACCCCCACACTCTACAAACCTCACTTTTGGGATTACATTGAGTATGTTGTTATTGTTATTGTTGTATTTGTCTTAATCATACAATGGGATATTGTCTGCATACCAAAATGGCTGAAACAAAATTGGTCCCAAAAACAAAGAGAAATGAGGGTTTATGTTCTGCATTTGAGAAGAGCAGAGATAGATTTATTGGAATTTGATCTTTTTGATATATAAGTAAGCATGAGCCACGTTATTTTAGTAGAATTTTTATGGTTTAAATTTCTTTCGTAGATTGGTTCTAGGTAATGAAACATGTTAACAGAGAAAAATCGATCAAGTGCTTTTATTAAATTTAATGTGGAATATGAGAACATTAATTAAACAAACCCCATGGTATTGCATATATAAGCAAATTTTAGTAGTTTCACTTTGTTATTGACCTGTATGGCTCTCATGATTTATATTTGGTCTCTTTGTTATGAATTTTGCATACTGTGAGTTATGCAAGAGACGAAATTTATGTCTTGGCTTCTCTATGGTCAATTGCAGGTACTGAAAGGTCGGATCATTGTTATAGAGAGTTCTAAAGTGTTGACGAGAGTAGGTAAAGACTTTTGGGGTCTTCGTGAAGAAGTGGTTCTATTAGCAATTCCATTAGAAAATCACATGGCTCTTAATTTTATGGGTACTGTAATTAGATTGTTTGTAAAAAGTGCATATACATTAAGTTATCACTCAGAAATAGGACTATATTTTATTACCTAGTCATGCTGATATTCACTTTATTTTATCATTTCAGGTCGTACATTGTGATGTTCAAAATTTGGCATGTGGAAGACTTCATTTTGATCAAGAGTTTGAAGAAATTTTTATACGTTGTGTATTATAAAGTGTAGTAGCTATTTGAAACACAAGTTATTAGACATAAAATGACACTAGCTATTGGATCCAAATAATTTATTTTTTATTATGTTGACACTTTTGATATTATGGATTGTTAGTTATTTTTGTTTGTTGTGAATTTGATGAAATTTTTCATGCTGCTTATTATTATTATTGAATATAAATAGGTAAACTGATCTTTTAATTTTGCAATAAAAGAGTTATTAATTTTTTTTTTGCTATCGGCCATTATAATTACCACTAGAAAGTCCTCTTTTACTGGTTGTATGTTGGGTTTTATTGGCAAAATATAGGCTGCTAATTGCATGGCTTATGAAATACAAAAATGATTTTAGTGGCCATGTTAATTGCCGGTAAACATTGGCTGCTAAAATTTATACACCTTTAGCGACAATAATTGGAGTGTTTACCAGCACTTGGCGTGATGGCTGGTAAAGCCTTTGCTAACGCTGGATACGTTGGTTATTATCTAATTGCCGGTAAAAGTTTTAGCGGCAATTTTAACTGCTGCTAAAGACCAAAAAAATTGCCTTTAAAAGTCTTTTTTGTTGTAGTGAATATGAGTGGCGACAACATTGCACATGCTGAGAATGCAAAAACTTCTGATGGTCGGAGTACTCCGGCACCAAATGACTTGGTCTTGTGGCTTCAAAAGAAAATACTTGAACTACAAGGTGAGCTTGAGCAGGTCCGTAATTTGGCAAACCTCTCCCTCACACTAAACGTCCTAGATATCAACCATCCAAATACCCAAAACCCGACACCTCCTAAGAATACACCCAACCAACGCCCGCAGAATCCACCTACAGCCCACTAATATACAACCACTCCTCAAAATCCTTTACCCATACCTACACCTCCTCAACATCAGTATCTCCCGACTCAATATCCGCAAACCACTTATCACACTCCTCAGAATACCCCTTAGCCTATCCCTGATCCCCAAAATTCAACCAATGATCACCACTATACCCAAACTCCTGGACTTCACCAAAACAACCCCATATACGTGGAAACCTTACCCCACTCTACTCAACTGATCTCATATACACCAGAATCCGTCGATAAGGACCTGCTCATTAAAAAGATGGCAGAACATATCAAGAAGCTCACAAGTCGAGTCTAGGGTGTTGAAGGAGGCAAAGGAATCGAAGGTTTGAATTATGAGGATTTGTGCATTCAGCCAGATGTGGAACTGCCGGAGGGTTACAAACCTCCTAAGTTCGAAATGTTTGATGGAACGGGCGACCCAAAGGTTCATTTGAGAACCTACTGTGACAAGCTCGTAGGGGTTGGAAAGGACGAAAATATTTTAATGAAGCTATTCATGAGAAGCCTTACTGGAGACGCTTTATCTTGGTACATAAGTCAAAATCCCAAGAAATGGGCTAATTGGGTAATCATGGCGTCGGACTTCATGGGTAGGTTCAGATTCAACACGGAAAATGTATCGGATGTCTTCTATATCCAGAACCTCAAGAAGAATCCCACTGAGACTTTCCGTGAGTATGCTACTCGGTAGAGGTCAGAAGCAGCAAAGTTCAGGCCGGCATTAGATGAGGAGCAGATGAACAAGTTCTTTGTCAGGGCTCAGGATCCACAATATTACGAAAAGTTGATGGTAATCGAGAATCACAAGCTCTCCTATATCATCAAGCTCGGAGAAAGGATCGAGGAAGGTATCAAAAGTGGAATGGTGATAAATTTCGAGGCACTGTAGGCCACGAACAAAGCACTACAATCAAGAAGCATATCAAAGAAGAAATAAGTGGGGACAGTAATGGTTTCCCAAGGTCCAAAATCTCCATTTGTATACCAAAAACCTCGACCCACATACCAACCTTCACCTTCTAGATACCCCCAACCCGCTAGCACCTACCATACCTATAATACCCAACTAGCCTATTATCATTCACCTCCAGCTCGTCCAAACTATAAAAAAATCGAGGCCCAATTTTGATCGCAAACTACCCAGACAATATACCCCTATTGCTGAACCCATCGACCAGTTCTATGAAAGATTAAAGGTTGCTTGATATGTCACCCCTATTCCCGTCGTGGCTATGGAAAACTCATCTCAATGGGTCAACCTGACCAAGACATGTGCGTACCATTATGGAATGAAGGGACATACTATTGATGAGTGCCGCATCCTGAAAGGCAAGATCCAAACACTGATTGATACCAAGGTCATACAGGCAAAGGAAACTGCACCCAATGTCTGTAACAATCCCCTCCCAGATCATAGGGGTGAAGGAGTCAATGTAAAAGAAACTGATGAAGAGTGGGATCCCGAGGGATCAATCAAACTTATTCGGGAGGGTGATGATCCCAACAAGCCGGCAGTCATGCTCAATCCCATTGTGGTACAAGTATAGCCGCCAGTCAAATTTGAGGTGGCCGCATCGGTTCCCTTTGAAGTAGAAATGACACCACTTGCAGCTACACCTGCTCCGTTTGAGGTAGAAGTATCCACACCTTTCACTGTGACGGTGACATCCACACCACCTTTCAGTTCCAACGTTGTACCTTGGGATTATGTTGTCGAAGCTAGGAGAAAAGAGAAAGCAAAGACAGAAGAGTCCGGTGCTGCACAAGGAATGACCAGAACAGGAAGAATTTACACACCTGAGCATTTGGGAGAGACTAGTAAGCAAGCTTCTAACAAACAACCCGTCGTTGAAACTGGTCCGGACAACCTTTGGAGGAAATTACAAGCAAGGGAGTATTTTGTTGTTGATCACCTGAATAAGACTCCCGCCCAGATATCCATCTTATCGTTGTTGCAAAATTCTAAAGCACATAGGAATACTCTGATGAAGGTACTGAATGAAGCATATGTGTCCGACAACATTACTAGCGGAGAAATGGACAACATGGTGGGACAAGTGTTGGAAATCCATAAGATCACCTGTCATGAAGACGAATTTCCACCTGAAGGGTTAAGCCATAACAGGGCACTGCACATCACAGTGCAATGTGAAGATAAGTTCATTGTCGGAGTTCTAATAGATGGAGGGTCCAGCCTCAGCATTTGTCCGCTGACAACCCTGAAAAGGTTGGGCAAGGGCCTACATGAAATATGAGAAGAATCTATGAACGTGAAAGCATTTGATGGGTCACAAAGAGATATGATTGGAGAAACCAACCTATGCTGAAAATGGGTCCTACCTGGTTCGATGTTGAATTCCAGGTGCTAGACATATCTGCCTCCTATAATCTGTCGCTGGAGCTGTCGCATCCACTTTGCACCAAGTGGTAAAATTTGAATGGAACCATCAAGAAGTGATCATCCATGGATATGGGAATAACCCCATTTACACCAGTCAGACTGTTCTGGTGGTAGAAAACAAAAGGAAGTTAGGTGGAGAAACCTACCATCGGATCGAACGTGTTAATGCGATTGAGAAAGATAAATGGTGGAGTAGCAAAATATAGAGCATACTGGCATGGGCAGGGTATGAACCTGGCAAGGGGCTTGGTAAAAAGCTTCAAGGTATCTCCAAACCAGTACAACTGAAGCACCATGGCACAATCTTCGGGCTCGGATATCAGTACACCTGGCAGGAACATCGAAATTGGTCGCCAACATGGCGTGGTCCATACTATCCTCTTGAGAAACCTGTGTCGCACCTGAAACAGACCTTCCATCAGGCCGATACAGTATGGGGATCAGAGGAAGAATAAGCTTTGGTAGCATTGAGGAATTTGTTCCTGGAAGACGATGGTATGGATTGATGTGTAATAGTTGAGGAGGAGGAGGAAGGCCCTACTATCCAGACAGTGGAGAGGGGAGCATTCCTCAGGAACTGGACTGTCAAACCATCAAGGGTCCGACGTGTCCCGGGGTAGCAAGGCTGATAGCATTGTTTATTTTTGAAAATGATTTCCTCTTTTGCATTTTGTTTTAAATAATATTTTCAATGTTCCGTTTTGAAAAACATTATTTGAGTTATTGAAGTCATTTTGTTTGACGCTTTAAATGGCTTGATGTTTTATTATTACTATTTTCCTTTCATATCATTATACCTACAGCATTACTATTTCTTATCTTGATGACCCAACGACTGTGACATGTAATGAGACAACGCAACAAAAGGACAGTGACTCGGAAGAAATAGAAGATGAGGATGTAATACCTGAGGAAATTGTCAGAGAAATGGAGAACTTTGAGAACAAGCCCAAGTCCAACATGGACGAGACCGAGATAGTCAACTTGGGAGATTCTAAAACCGTCAAGAAAACCCGCATAAGCATCTATTTGTCACCGTCAGATAAAGAAGAGTACACTCGATTCCTGAAAGAATATGAGGATATCTTTGCATGGTCATATGACGATATGACAGGGTTGAGCACATTCATAGTGGCTCACAAGTTACCTACAAATCCAATGTATCCGCTAATGAAGCAAAAACTCAGGAAATTCAAGCCAGACATGAGCCTGAAAATCAAGGAGGAAGTCACTAAGCAGATCAAAGCCAAGGTCCTCAGAGTAGTTGAGTGCCCAACTTGGTTGGCCAATATTGTATCAGTTCCAAAGAAAGATGGGAAAGTTATATTTTGTGTTGATTATCGGGATCTAAACAGAGCAAGTCCCAAGGATGATTTCCCGCTACCAAACATACACATTATGATCGACAATTACACCAAGCATGAACTCCAGTCCTTTGTAGATTACTTCGCGGGTTACCATCAGATTTGGATGGACGAATAAGACGTATAGAAAACAACCTTCATTACATCATAGGGAGTGTACTGCTACAAAATAATGTTGTTCGGTCTGAAGAATGTTGGGGTCACCTACATGAGGGCTATGATAACGATCTTCTATGATATGATTCATAAAAAAATAGAGGTATATGTTGACAAAGTCATCATCAAATCAAAGAGGGCTACATATCACATAGCATATTTGAGGAAATTCTTTGACCCGCTACAGAAGTACAATCTAAAGTTAAATCCCGTAAAGTGTGCATTCGGGGTTCCTGCCGGAAAATTGTTGGGATTCATCGTCAGTCGCTGAGGAATAGAGTTGGACCCGTCAAAGGTTAAATCCATCAAGGAATTATCACCACCAAAAATCAAGAAGGATGTGATGAGTTTCTTGGGACGTCTCAACTACATCAGTCGTTTCACAGAACAGTCCACAGTAATATGTGAGCCAATTTTCAAAATGCTGAAGAAGGATGCCGCAACCAGTTGGACCGAGGATTGTCAAAAGGCTTTTGAAAAAATCAAGGGATACTTGTCCACACCACCAGTTTTAGTCCCACCAGAGCCTGTTAAACCACTACTACTCTACCTTGCAGTGTTAGATGGAGCATTCGGTTGTGTTCTGGGACAACAATACAAATCGGGAAGAAAAGAGCAGGTCATATACTAATTAAGCAAGAAGTTCACTCCTTATGAAGCACGATACTCTCTGCAGGAATGCACTTGTTGGGATCTAATCTGGATAGCTCAGAAGCTAAGGCACTACTTCTGTGCCTATACTACATATCTCATATCAAGGATGGATCCCCTGAAGTACATCTTTCAGAAACCCATGCCTACTGAGAAGTTGGCCAAGTGGAAAATCTTGTTGAGTGAGTTCGACATTATCTATGTAACTCAGAAAGCAGTAAAGGGACAAGCATTAGCAGATCATCTTGCTGAAAATCCTGTAGGAGGAGAATACGAATGCCTAAAAACGTATTTTCCTGATAAGGAAGTATCATTCGTATGAGAAGATATTGCTGAAGCCTACGACGGTTGGAGGATGTTTTCGACGGAGCTACAAATTTTAAAGGAGTGGGTATTGGAGCCGTCTTGGTATTATAAATCGGTCAGGATTATTCGGTGTCTACAAAACTCAGATTCCTATGCACTAACAACATGGCGGAATATGAAGCCTGCATATTAGGGCTCAACCTGGATATTGATATGAATATTCAGGAACTGATGGTAATCGGCAATTCAGACCTGCTGGTACATCAAGTACAAGGAGAATTTGGCTACCAAGAATTCCAAAATACTGCCATATCTGCATCATATACAAGAAATGAAGAAGAGGTTCACAAAGATAGAATTCTGACATGTCCCCAGAATTCAGAATGAATTCGCAGACGCATTTTCCACCTTGTCATCAATGATACAACATCCAGACAAGAATTTCATTGATCCCATTCCGGTGAGGATCCATAATCAGTCGGCATACTGTGCTTATGTTGAAAAAGAAACGGACGGAAACCCCTGGTTCCACGACATCAAAGAATATTTTACAAAAGGATAATAATCGGAGCATGCAAACCATACTCAGTAACGCATCTTCGGAGATTGTCCAATAACTTCTTCCAAAGCGGAGGAACCCTATACAGAAGAACTCCTGATCTGGGACTGTTAAAGTGTGTTGACGAAAAAGAGGCTTCCAAATTGCTCGAGGAAATACATGTCAAAACCTGCGGCCCACATATGAACGACTTTATCTTGGCCAAGAAGATACTCAGGACCGGATACTTTTGGATGACCATGGAAACAGACTGCATACGGTACGTTCAGAAATTCTACCAATGCCAGATACATGCAGACATGATACGGGTGCCTCCAAATGAGCTTAATGCGACAAGCTCACCTTGGCCTTTCGCTGCCTGGGGAATGGATATCATCGGCCCAATTGAGCCCAACGCTTCAAACGGGCACCGGTTAATTTTAGTGGACATCGACTACTTCACCAAATGGGTTGAAGTTGCATCTTACAAAGCGGTAACCAAGAAAATCGTCGCAGATTTTGTCAGGGACCGAATTGTTTGTCGATTTGGGGTTCCAGAGTCCATCACTAACAATGCCACCAATCTCAACAGTGATCTGATGAAAGCCATGTATGAAACTTTCAAAATCAAGCACAAGAATTCCACATCATACAAGCCTCAAATGGATGGAGCCGTAGAGGCCGCCAACAAAAACATCAAGAAGGTACTAAGGAAAATGGTAGAGAATCACAAGAAATGGAATGAGAAATTACCATTCACCTTACTAGGATACCGTACCACAATCCACACATCAACCGGGGCAACTCCCTATCTGCTGGTTTATGGTACCGAAGTTGTCATTCCTGCAGAGGTAGAAATTCCTTCTTTAGGAATCATACAAGAAGCCGAACTCAGAGATGCAGAATGGATAAGGAACCGCTATGAGAAATTAGCCCTCATAGACAACAAGAGTATGAATTCAGTGTGTCACGACCAGCTCTATCAGAATAGAATGTCCAGGGCTTTCAATAAAAGGGTCAAACCAAGACAGTTCACGTCGGGGCAGCTAGTACTGAAACGGATATTTGCATATCAAGATAAGGACAAAGGGAAATAATCTCTCAACTGGCAAGTTCCTCACATAGTTCACAGAGTATTGACAGGAGGAGCGCTCATACTCGCATAGATGTACGGAGAAATCAGGCCAAAGCCTATCAATTCAAATGTAGTCAAAAGATACTATGTGTAAACCATTTATGCTTCTTCATATGATGTAAATTGAACTACGCTCAACCTGATTCCCGTTTAAGAGGGGATACGTAGGCAGCCCTGTGGGTTCGGTCACAATTTAATAAAATTTCCATTTTCCCACAATCAGAAACTAGAGCAGAATTTTGAGGAGGACCCTCAAAATTCTACGGCAGCAGAAGTCGCAATGTCTCTAATAATGTCACAGTTACTGGTTCATCTAACTAACTTCTAAACTGCATACTACTATGTCTTTGAAAATTATTCACGCATGCTTTTAAAAAAGAAACTTTGCTTTAGCCAAATGCTACCCTAATAGCTTGAACAGGATCTTCAGACAGAGCGGAGCAAATCGAGCAAGCAAAGGCACGAACCAACCCACCCCTACAAAAACTCACAAATTTTCTTTGGATGCAGGACTATATCATCATGATAAACTCCATCGCAACGACACAATCGCTATGCATGAAACTCATTGTCAGCTAAGAATACTTCACTCTTACTCTTATCTTTGCATGGGACTAAGCACTGTCCCGAAACTTGCATAACGCTAAGACCTGCCTCTCCACTTGCATAAGGCTAAGAACTGCCTTCTCTTTGCATGAGACTAAGCCATGTCTCAAACCTTGCATGAGGCTAAGCCCTGCCTCTCTATTTGCATAAGGCTAAGCATTGCCTTCTCTTTGCATGAGACTAAGCCCTGTCTCAATCCTTGCATGAGGCTAAACCCTGCCTCTCCACTTGCATAAGGCTAAGCACTGCCTTCTCTTTGCATGCTACTAAGCCCTATCTCAATCCTTGCATGAGGCTAAGCCCTGCCTCTCTATTTGCATAAGGCTAAGTACTTCCTTCTCTTTGCATGGGACTAAGCACTGTCCCGAACCTTGCATGAGGCTAAGCCATGCCTCTCCACTTACATAAGGCTAAGCATTGCCTTCTCTTTGCCTGATACTAAGCCATATCTCAATCCTTGCATGAAGCTAAGCCCTTCCTCTCTATTTTCATAAGGCTAAGCGCTACTTTCACTTAGCATGGTACTAAGCACTGTCCCGAATCTCACATGAGACTAAGCACTGCCTCTCTTGCATCGGGCTAAGCTATGTCTTGTTGCCTCGAGAATCATACCTCTGCACCTCATGGGCTGAAATATAGCTAACTTGTCCGAAGGCGTCATAGTCTGAAGGTACCATCCTCATAGCCGGAGGACATCATGCCATGGCCTGAGGATCTATCAAATTTGCACATCATTATTCAAAGGCGTCATGGTTCGGAGGCATCATTTTCATGGCCCGAGAACATCATTTCATGGCCTGCGAATCCCTTACCACATAACTCATGGCCCGGGACATCATAGTCTAAGGACGTCATCCTCATCGTCCAAAGACAATTTTCATGGTCTTAAGGGAATTTGCATCATGTCTAAATTTGTGCAATTTTATATATATGCTCGCGATATATATTTTGTGGATTTTCAGGTGACCCGGTAAGTAATTGTTATCCCAACTGGAGCAATCCCGCTCTAGTTCCTTTAGATTATTTCAAACCTGATTGTTCACTATAACTGTTTCATCATGTTTGAAACCTTGTGTCCGTCCTTATAAAAACTCCATCGGTTTATCCACCGATGGATCTAGAACTACACACGGCCTGATTCCTGTAAAACCAGGGATAGGTAGTCATCTCGGAAATCGGAGTGCAGCTTACAGCTCTCAAATCCCTATTCAGTCAAAATTGGCCATCATATCTTTACGCGACAACTCTTTCATCCTTCCCGGGTAAAGAGGGGCAGTTGTTGATATCCAATTTTTCCCATATATATTTTAAAAATACATATATACTTTCAAAATAGTGCATGAGCATCAACCAATATTTTTTCATAATTTTCTAAAATTTTTAGAGGATTTTTAATCAATTTATTCCAGCATTTTATTATTTAAATAATTACTAATTGCATCACAAATAATTTTATAATGATTTATTACTTAATTTTATCATTTATATTTATTGAGATTTAATAAATTTATGCATAATTATACTTGTATCTTTAGGCTATAATTGCAATAACCTTGCGATAATAGCCCATATATGCATAATTATATTATTTACATGAAAAATAATTTTTTATATTTTTATAATATTAAGTAATTATTATAAATCATTTCCATATACAAATAGAATTTTTATCATTTTATAAAGTGTTTTATTAATTTGAATGGGTATTTAAAACATAGCCCTTTTAATTAATTTTTCGGACCTACCCTAGCCCAATACTCTATCCAGCCCAATAACCCAATACCTAATACACTAACCCAACTACCCATACACATACTCGTCCAATTAAACTCGCCCCACCTAAATCTAATCCTGTTCATTGATCTCAGAAGATCAACGCCCTAAATCCACCGTCCCTTTTTAATATACCAAAACCCTTAAACCCTAACTCATTCGCCCCATCCCGCCGTCTTTGGATACTCTCCTCTCCTCACCTCTCTCACCCCCTCAAACCCTAGCTTGTCGTCACACTTTCCCTCTTGATTCGTGGGATCTTCCCTTGATTTCCTGCCTTATTTGGCTTTGTTTCTCTACTGGCTGCCCGATCTTGATGCTACTTGATTCATTTGCCTCAAATGGAAAGTGAATCTCAAGAGACTCGAACCCGATCCGATTCAAAGTCTCTCATATCTTGGCTATTTCGTCTATGTTCATCCCGGTACCTGTGAGTACGAATATTTTCGTATCTTAGGGTTTCAAATCTCTGGTTCAAACCAGATTTGGTTCAACTTCTATTTATTTTTATGAATCTGGCTATTTTTTTTTGTCGAATTTGTTTAGATCTTTTCAGATCTGAAACGATTTTATGTTCGTTTTGGTATTTCTCTTTTTTTTTAAAATTCAGTACTTCTGTCTCTATATTTTCTAGTCCTTTTCTATTATTATTTTATGACCGATTTTATTTACCCTAAAAAATAGGGTTTTGATTTCAACAGATTTTTTGAAAAAAAAATTTTGTCTCTGGGTATCTGTTAGGTTTTCCTTATTTATTTTGACTGATTTTACTTATTTTATGTCTTTGTATTTCTGCCTATTTTCTTAGGGTTCTATTTCTGCCTGTTTGTTTTAACCCTGGCGATTAATTGCTTACCTAGATTAGGGTTTGAAATTAGTCGTTCCTTTAGTGCTAGTGTTTCTTTATTAGACTTTACATGTTCTTACCCTATTCCAGTATGTGATTAATAATTTGCGCTACTTCCCTTAACTTAACCTTACTGGCCTGATTTTATGTTCTGATAATTGAACTCGGCTTCTAATTGATTTTGGAATTATTCCTTACCTTATTTAACCTAGTACTTGACTACTGATTGATTCCATATAAGGTTTTCCTTAAATTAAGTGATACTAGGCTGACTTTACTCGATTATGTCTTGTTAATTGATTCATGCCGACCTTAATTGATTGTTAAGTTATTTTCATACCTTATTTGTGTATGACTGGTTCATTACCTTATTTTTTTACTTCATTAAGTGCCATTTAAACCCCCTTCCTCACTCCCGTTAGGACAACTCTACAACACTCAAACTCTCTGTTCTCACAAAAACGTAAGCTCTCTCTTTATTCTCTTATTCTGATTTCTGCAGTAAGTGGCTATTATTTGGCCTGTTGAAAGCCAAGGCCAGATTCTCTGGAATTTGACTGTTATTGCATTCTTACCTGCTTTCTTCTCAAATGGTATGCCTTAACTCTTACTATTATGTTCTTTATGCTTTATTCGATTAGTTTGTTTCAATCCTCAGCATGATTATGCTTTCTATGTGACTACATGATCCCATTTAGTAATAATGATAAACTAAGTTACTTCAAATAAGGTGACCCCTTTTCCTAGGTTAGTTCAGTCTATTTCTTGTTCTGAACCTTGCCAGATATTGTAAGCATGTAATCAAATATGTTTGTGGTTTAATTTATAGGTTCAGTCTGTTTCTGTCGTTGGTTTAAGCCATGATTGCTTCAATATTTAGCCTAATCAAATGCCAATTTGTTTGAACTATGTACTGAACATGAACTTTGTTTGTTTCTTGGTGTAGTTCTGTCTGCAACTCTGTATTCTGAATCCTGCCTGTAGAGTTTAAATCAGCTTCAGACTTAGAAAGCATGCCTATAGGATTTAAAAGGAATAAAAACATGTCCTAATGAGTTAAAATCAGTGCTACACTTAGAAATTCTGTCTATAGGCATGTAATTAATAAAGCTCGTTGAAATCATGCCTATAGGATCCTATTGGTCGACTCCGAATTCGTTCACTACTGTCAAACACTTAGGAAGTATATTTGTAGGACTTAAAAATGATTCTGGGTTTATAATTGTGACATATTACTGCCTGAAGTGCCTAGATTCATGCTAAATAAAATCTGTAGGGAAAAAAACTAGGTCTTAATACTCGCCTTAATAAACTGTCTCTGCATTCTGATTTCCCACATAGATATCATGTCTATAGGATTCCAAAGTAATAAAGCTTGCGTGCTTTTGTTGTCTATGTGCGGAGGTCAATATGAGCCCATACTTTTTCCTTATCTGAAAGTCCTATATGTTATTGTTTGTCACCTAGATTTTATATTTTTAATATAGGTTGGCTTAGAACTATCCCAAATAGAGGTCCTAATGCCTCCAGGGCCATAGGTAAGGGATGGGTATTGCACGCATAAGGAACGAGCTAGAAACTGCTAGAACGCTTAAGTAACAACTTAAAGATAGTACTTGGGTAGTAAGGATATGATAGCCCATGCGTTAATACTATGAGTGACACCCCAACTTGAGGGAGTCACAAAGTATTGTATGGAATGATCTTATAGGCTAAAAAACTTAGGACCCCCTATACTCCTGTTTAGAATAAATTGGATATCGCATATGTACAAATTGTTTTCTTCTCTTGTTTAGACTAATTCGCTTAATTTAAGTTTGGTAGGGACCCACCATTGTGGACCTCGAGGGGTGCCTAACACCTTCCCCTCAAGGTAATTTGAGCCCTTACCCGATCTCTGGTGATGTAAACTGATTCTATGAGTTAATTGCTTTAGGTGCCCTAACGTACCTTAATCAGTTAGGTGGCGACTCTCTCAATTCCTTATCCTCTCAAAAGGAGTTGTCCCAAAAATGTGGAAACCCGATTTCGCGAGAAAATGGGGGGGCGACACCACCCAGAGTTGGGGGACAGGGTTGTAGGGGTCATCCCAAAGGTGGAGGCCAGGCAGGGGGAGTGCAGCCAGCTTCTGTTCAGTCAGGTGGAGGCCAGCTAGCCGATGCTCCAGCCAGATTCTATGTTTTTCCGGCCAGACCAGATGCATTGGCCTCAGATGCAGTTATCACATGTATTATCTCCGCCTGCAGTGGGGAGGCTTCAGTATTATTTGATCTGGGGTCTACCTATTCATATGTATCATCTCTGTTTGCTCATTTCCTGGACATTCCTCGCGAGTCCTTGGGAACTCATGTTTATGTGTCCACTCCCGTGGGCGATTCTATGGTTGTGGGACGGATCTATCAGTCCTATGTGGTCACATTCTGTGGGTTCGATACCAGAGCGGACCTCTTGTTGCTTGACATGAATGATTTTGAGGTCATCCTAGGCATGGAATTGTTATCTCCTTATCACGCCATCCTAGACTGCCATGCCAAGACTGTTACTTTAGCCATGCTTGAGTTGCCGTTATTGGAGTGGAGAGGTTCCTCAGTTAGTGCAGCTAGTCGGGTTATTTCTTTTTTTAAGGCTCGACGTATGGTCGATAAGGGTTGTTTAGCTTATCTCGCTTATGTGCGGGACACCATCGTAGAGTCTCCGATGATTGATTCAATGCCAGTAGTCCGATATTTCTCTGATGTGTTTCCTTATGACCTCTTAGGCATGCCGCCAGAGCGTGATATTATTTCTCTATTGACTTAGCTCCAGGCACCCAACCTATATCCATTACACCGTACCGTATGGATCTGAAAGAATTGAACGAATTGAAAGAACAGCTTGAGGAGTTGCTAGCTAAGGGGTTTATCAGACCGAGTGTATCGCCTTGGGGTGCTCCAGTGTTATTCGTGAATAAGAAGGATGGGAATATGCGGATGTGTATTGACTACCACCAATTGAACAAAGCTACCATCAAGAACAAGTACCCGTTTCCGCGCATCGATGATTTGTTTGACCAGTTGCATGGTGCTAGGGTGTTTTCTAAGATTGACTTGAGATCGGGTACCATCAGCTGAAGATTCGGGACTCAGATGTTCCGAAGACTGCTTTTCGTACTAGATATGGTCATTATGAGTTCCTTGTGATGTCCTTTGGCTTGACTAATACCCCAGTAGAATTTATGGATTTGATGAAGAGGGTGTTCAGGCCTTATATTGATTCTTTCGTTATTGTCCTTATTGATGACATCTTGATCTACTCACGTAGCCTGGGGGAGCTCAAGCAGCATTGAGAGTAGTGCTCTAGACCTTGCGGTAACAGAAGTTGTATGCTAAGTTCTCCAAGTGTGAGTTTTGGTTAGATTCGGTGGCATTCTTGGGACATGTGGTATCCGGAGAGGGTATCAAGGTGTATCCTAAGAAGATTTAGGCGGTTCAGAATTGGCCATGTCCCACTACAACGACCGAGATCAGGAGTTTCTTGGGATTGGTAGGCTATTATCGCTGATTTGTGGAGGGATTTTCATCCATTGCAGCCCTTCTGAATAGATTGACCCAGACGGGTGCCCCATTTCGATGGTCCGACGAGTATGAGGCGAGCTTCCAGAAGCTCAAGACAGCTTTGACCACATCACCAGTTCTAGTGTTGCCTTCCGGTTCGGGTATGTATACAGTTTATTGCGACGCTTCATGCATTGGCTTGGGATGTGTGTTGATGCAGGAGGGATGAGTTATTGCATATGCTTCACGTCAGCTGAAGGTTCATGAGAAGAACTACCCCGTGCATGATTTGGAGTTGGCAGTGATTGTTCATGCTCTTAATATTTGGAGGCATTACTTGTACGGAGTGTCTTGTGAGGTTTATACAGACCACTACAGTTTGCAACACTTGTTCAAGCAGATGGATCTTAATTTGAATTAGCGTAGATGGCTTGAGTTGTTGAAGGACTATGACATCACTATTGTTTATCATCCGGGCAAGGCGAATGTAGTTGTAGATGCCTTAAGCAGGAAGGCATAGAGTATCGGTAGCTTGGCATTCATTTCAGCGGAGGAGAGGCCACTAGCCTTGGACATTCAATCCCTGGCTAACAGACTTGTGAGGCTGGACATTTCAGAGCCCAACCGAGTTCTTGCGTGTGTTGTTGCTTAGTCTTTATTATTAGGGCAGATCATGGCTCGACAGTTTGACGATCCGCACTTGGCAGTTCTCAGAGAGACGGTACTACAGGGTGGTGCCAAGGAGGTTTATATTGGCGAGGATGGTGTCCTGCGACTTCAGGGTCACATATGTGTTCCTAATGTTGATGGCCTGAGGGAGAGGTTTCTAGAGGAGGCACATAGTTCAAGGTATTCTATTCATCCAGGTGCTACAAAGATGTATCATGACCTGAAGCAGCATTATTTGTGGCGGCGGATGAAGAAAGACATAGTGGAGTATGTGGCTAGATGCCTAAATTGCCAGTAGGTTAAGTATGAGCACCAGAGGCCATGAGGACTACTCTAGCAGATGACTATACCTAAGTGTAAATGGGAGCACATCATTATGGACTTCGTAGTTGGGTTGCCACGGACGTTGCGGAAGTTCGATGCAGTATGGGTTATTGTTGACAGGTTGACCAAGTCGGCACGCTTCATTCCAGTAGCCACTACTTACACTTCAGAGAGGTTGGCCCAGATCTAAATTCGGGAGATAGTTCAGTTGCACGGTGTGCATGTGTCCATCATATCAGATAGAGGTCCTCAGTTCACTTCGCATTTCTGGAGGACCGTACAGAGAAAGTTGGGCACCCGTGTAGAGCTCAGCACATCATTCCACCCACAGACAGATAGGCAGTCGGAAAGGACAGTTCAGATACTGGAGGACATGTTCAGGGCATGCGTGATTGACTTTGGAGGGCAGTGGGATCAGTTCTTGCCCTTGGCCGATTTTGCTTACAACAACAGCTATTAGTCCAGCATTAAGATGGCCCCATTTGAGGCTTTATATGGTCGGTGATGTCGTTCTCCAATTGGGTGGTTTGAGCCTGGTGAGGCTAAGTCATACAGTACTGATTTGGTAAAGGATGAATTGGAAAAGGTAAAGTCGATTTAGGAGAGACTTCGCACAGCACAATCTAGACAGAAGAGCTACGCGGATCAGAAGGCGTGTGATGTATCATTCATGGTCGGCGAGAAGGTTCTATTGAAAGTCTCGCTAATAAAGGGCATTATGAGGTTCCGGAAGAAGGGCAAGTTGAGTCCAAGATTTATAGGTTCGTTCTAAGTGTTGAAGCGAGTTGGGGAGGTTGCTTATAAGCTTACTCTGCCTCCCAGCTTATCGGGTGTTCATCCAGTCTTTCACGTATCTATGCTCCAGAGGTACCATGCCAACTTGTCCCATGTGTTAGACTTCAGTACCCTTCAGCTAGACGAGAGGTTGGGCTACAAGGAGGAACCAGTTGTTGTTATTGATAGGCAGGAGCGCCAGTTTAGGTCTAAGAGGGTTTCCGTCGTGAAGGTCCAGTGGAGGGTCCAACCAGTCGAGGAGGCAACTTGGGAGTACTAGGAGGACATGCGGAGTAGATATCCACACTTGTTCAACACTCCAGGTATGATTCTAGGCCCGTTTGAAGATGAACATTTGTTTAAGAGGTGGAGAATGTAACGAACCGGCCGGTTGTTTTGCTTCCTAGAACCCTGTACCCCTAAATAAGACTTCCCGTATTTGCTTTTATTGATTTATGACTTGCGGGGATGGTTGGTTCAGGATTTGGAAGAGTTTGGGTTAAAATGGAAACACTTGGTTCCTTAAGGTTGGCCTAAAAGGTCAAGTTTGACTTCGGTCAACTTTTTGAGTAAACGACTTCGGAATCGGAATTTGAAGGTTCCAATAGGTTCGTATGATGATTTTGTACTTGGGCATATGTTCGGAACGGATTTTGGATGACTCGGAAGCGTTTCAGCGCCAAATAGCGAAATAAGATTTTTGAAGTTCTATAATTGAGGTTTGGAACGTGTTTTCATGTTATCGAGGTCCAAACGGAATTATGAGATCGGGAATAGTTATGTAATGTCACTTATGACTTGCACGCAAAATTTGGTATCATTCCGAGTAGTATAAGTATGTTTCGGCCTATTGGAAGTAAATTGAAGAACTTGAAATTCATAAGTTTGAATCAATTGGTTTTAGGGTGTGATTCTAAGTTTTAATGTTGTTTCTGGTATTTCGAGAGTTCGAGCGAGTTCGTTTTATGATTTAGAACTTGTTGGTATGTTCGGACGGGGCCTTGGGGGCCCCGGGTGCCATTCGGACGTCGCGCGAGGCGAGTCCAAGCTCAAAATGAGCTGCTGGTGCACCAGTTCTGGTGCGACCGCACCTGCGGTTGGCCAGCCGCAGGTGCGAGACCGCAAAAGCGGTCGACCCCTCGCAGATGCGTCCATAGAACGGATGCCCAAGTTCCGCAGATGCGGTCCTTTTCCGTAGAAGCGGTGCCGCAGGTGCGGGAATCCTCTTGCAGGTTCGATCACTGCCAGCTCTTCTTCTTTCCGCAGATGCGGATGATGGTCCGCAGAAGCGAGACCGCAGGTGCAGTCCACACGCCGAAGGTGCGAAACGACTGGAGGCAGAAGGGCTATTTTAAAAACGGGACTTAGGCTTATTTGGGGTCATTTATTGCATCCTTGGGCGATTAGGAACTTCCAAAGAAGGGATTTCAACTTAGCATTGTGAGGTAAGTTATTCCTACTTAATGTGAGTTTAATACTTGATTTTTGGGTAGATTAACACATAAAGTTTTGTGAAAATTATGAGTTTAAAGTAAAACCTAGGTTTTTGATAAAAATAGGATTTAACCTCGGAATTAGTTATAGAATCTAGTAAAAATCATATATTATCGATCCTTAGGTTATGGGTAACAACTTCACTTAAGAATTTCGAAATTCGAGCACGTGGGCCCGGGGTGAATTTTAGGAACCTTGCCTTTGGGGTTGGATAATCACTTTAATAGCTATAATATGAACTTGTAAGCCTATAATGATTGGTTTTTACTCTATTTGAATAGTTTCGGATTGTGCGGCTCCTGTTTGAGGGTTTGAGAGCATTCTTGAGTTGGAAGTGGGCTCGAAACGAGGTAAGTCTCCTTTCTAGCCTTGTAAGAGGGAAATCTCCCCATAGGTGAACTTATATGATATTTGAATGATTGTGGGAGACTACGTACGCGCGAGGTGACGAGGGTCCGTACGTGGTGACTATTCTTGTTATGTTCGGGTAGTTTAGGTTTACACTATGCTTGTGAATACTGTTTATTTCTTTCATCCGTTAATTGTATTGGTTGGAATTTATTTCAAGATATTAATAATGTGAAAGCTTCAAGTAAATTATTATTTTAAAAAGAAATTGAGGAAAATATATTATGTTTATGTGTGACCGCTTCGCAATTATATTCCGCGAGCAGAGTGTTTTCTTTCAATACTCTCATGGATGCAGGTTGTTCGCCTCGGTAGGTTAATAGATGCATCTATGGTTCGCGCCGTTCGATCCTTCGGCAGTGCACTTTTATTATTTTTGTTGGATCGGGTCGTACGTCCTCGGCACTGTATGCGCATGCTATCTGCTCGATATTTTTTCCCGTAATTTTTAGACTGTTTAAATGCTCTAGGATATAAATTCTCAACCGGAATGATAGAAATTGAAACATGAATGCCATTGTGGAAAGAATTGTCATTATTTGCCATTTATCCTTAATATTCATGCTTAGCCTTATATTTAAATAAATTGTTTGGCCTTAGTAAGTGTCAAGTCGACCCCTCGTCACTACTTCTTCGAGATTAGACTGGATACTTACTGGGTACATAATGTTTATGTACTCATGCTACGCTTCTGTACTTAATTGTACAGGTTCTGAGGCAGGTGCATCTAGTTACCAGTCCGGAGCACGTTCCTGATACAGAGGCAGAGATTCCACAGTGAGCTGCTTATCCTGATGCTCTTCAGCAGCGCGTTGGAATCTTTTCTTTTGCTTATTCTGTCTATTCTATTTCAGACATTAGAGTAGATGTATTCTTTTGTTTATTCTACTGGATGCCTATATACTTGTGACACTAGTTCCGGGCACACACATTGGTGGATTATTCTTTTGGGGATGTACTTATTTAAATTTGACTTCCTTTGATCCTTGCAATCTAATTTGCCTTGTTATTTGCTATTTTTAAATGCTTAGTGATTTAGGTTAAAATATCGTGGGATAGGTTGTTAATAAAATAAATAGGACTCACTAGATAAATTGTATTATCTTGCCTAATATCGGTGTTGGGCGCTATCGCGGCCTAAAATAAAATTTGGATCGTGACAGTTAGGTCCTCTTGGAAGAACCTAAAATGTGTGGGCAAATAACCGTGTAACTAACAGACAAAAAGTGTATCCACAATATTAATTGAAGCAATAACTGTGTCTTGGGCCAGCTAATATTTGTTGTCACAAAATCAAAATGCATTTGGTTATGAGTGGTCGTGGAAACGCATGACACGCTATACAACTCATTTGTGGCTACAACTTCATTGCCATCAAATACTTATTGAAAGAAATCTTAAAGACGAATGTCATTTTTGATCTTATTGCTGAACCATATTGAAAGAAGTGGTAGTATTAGAGACAAATGTCATTTTTTATTAAGCAATTGAATCGAATGACGATTAATGCAGCTTTGACAAGCAAGATTTCACATGAGGTCAACTTGCAGTGAGACAACCATTCAACAATAGCAGCAATGGTGCCACGATTTTTACTTAAGTGAAGGAGTAAATTATTTTATTGAAATAATTTTGACTGATTTTTGTAAAAATTCCACAAGAAATGTGAGAGAAACCGACAAAAATGGTTCTTATGTTTGGAAGCAGGTTCAAAATGACCCTTATAAATATTCTATGGCGTACTGATCCTAAAGTGAACCCTTTTTAATTTTGATTGAATATTTTATAAACCCTTATTAAATACAAATATAGTCCCATCAAATATAGTGGTGGACCAAAAAATTTTAAGATCATACACGTCAGTGGCGAAGCCAGGAATTTACTCAAGGATGTTCAAACTTGAAAGAAGTGAAAAGAATTCTCCGAGAAAGAGTGTTCAATATATGTTATATACCTCTAAAATTTAATATTTTACCTATATACACAGTGTAATTTTCCGACGAGGGACCACCCTTTATAACATGTAGTTTCGCCCATGATAGGCGCTCTACCACCTTAAATATAGAGTTACTACTCAAAACGAATTATAAATGTGAAACCAGTTGAAAAATACAAAAATAATAATGACATGTTTTACCAATGTAAGCAGATCACATCCTTTCAAACTAACTTAAATAGTTAGTATTTGATCCCTTAAACGATGAAGAAAAATTGACAATTTATCTGAAAGTCGAATCACTGAATGAGTGAAAAACCATTAATCTATCATAATCGAGTTTAATGCTACTAACCTACATTCACCTTGAAAATTAGTTAACTCCTTTCATGATATATAAAATTTAGATCTTCAGGCCGCAGGATTGACAAAAGAAAATCAATATCTCATATCTAATTACAAGTTAGACTAAATAATTCGATGGGATGGACCAAAAATTGCACTAGACACTATAAGTAGATTTTAAAATAACAGTGACTGTACCTCAAAAAATTACACCTATAAGCCATAAATAGCCGATATTACAAAATACACTTTTAAATGTGATTTCATATTAAACTCTTTTTTGCAAATTTTTGAAATAATAATTATAGCTTATTAAGTACTAACGGTCCCATTTTGGACTTACTTCTAAGTATAAGGATCATTTTTGTTATTTCTTCTTACATTTCATTAAGGTTCTTTATAAATAATTTTTGAGATAAGTGAAGCAAAGTAAATAAGGGGGCAAAAAGATATTCATCTTTGATTTCTTTTCCCTCTACTGACTGCTACTCGGCTTGATACTCCTATTTCTTATTTGTAGATCATATATTAAGAAATTATTTTTACATAACCAAAAAAAAAAAAAAGAATAGTAACTTTTGAGTAATATTGGCCCACCATGAAAAAGGACACCTCAAACTTCGCGAGGAAATGTGAACAGTGCCAAAAGTACACCCCAATGATTCACCAAGCAGGTGAACACCTTGACTCAGCCACCTCCCTATGGTCGTTCATCAAATGGAGAATGGGCATCGTGGGCCCCCTCCTAGCGGAAAAGACGCCTTATTCTTTGGTTTATGGGACCGATGCAGTAATACTAGTCGAAGTCGGAGAACCCAGCCTAAGGTACTCCCAAGAAAGCGATATGAATAACAATGAGAGCAGAAGGCAGGAACTCGACGAAATCGATAAATGAAGAGATATGGTGTACATAAGAATGATCGCCCAAAAACAACAAGCAGAATGTTATTACAATAAGAAAGCAAAGGTTCAGCCATTTAAAGTCGGGGACTACGTGCTGAAAGCCAAAACTCAAGCGAGCAAAGACCCTCGGGAAGGCGAGCTGGGAACAAACTGGGATGGTCCGTACAAAATCATAGCCAAGGCAAACAAGGGTTCTTTCCAACTAGAGACAATGGAAGAAAAGCAACTACCAAACAATTGGAACATCAGCCACCTCAAATATTTCAACTTCTAAGAGAAAAAGTGTCCCCCAATTCGTACTCTTTTTCCCTCACTAGAGTTTTGTCCCATTTGGATTTTCTCAAGGAGGTTTTCAACGAGGCGGAAAAGGGAACACTTCGATTCGAAGTGCGCAGTAGAGGGACTGTTGCTACTCTTTCATTTCTCGACTCCTCAGTACTCTCCAAGTCAAATAATAAAGTAACTAGGTAGACTGAGACTAGGACTGGAACAACAGCCAACACCGAAAATCTGTAACCTTCTCTAAGTATGAAACCAAAGCAACAATGTCGAAGTAATAAGAAACTTACGTTTATCAGGATACCTTTTTGTTGTTAAGGTAGTGTTCGACCCCGCTCTAACAACACCTATCGGCCCTCGCCGCAATTTAATGAAAAGGTTATGTTCGACCTCGCTCGAACAAACACGTACTGATCCTCTGCCACGATTTAACAAAAAGGTTGTGTTTGACCTCGCTCGAACAAACACACATCGGCCCTCGGCATAATTTAATACTAGGTTATGTTCGACCACGCTCGAATAACACCTGTCGATCCTCGACCACCATTTAATACTAGGTTATGTTTGACCATGCTCGAATAACACCCATCGGCCCTCGGCTACATTTTAACACTAGGTTGTGTTCAACCACGCTCGAACAAACACCGATCGACCCTTAGCCATAACTTAATAAAGGGTAAAGTTTGACCCACCTTGAACAACACCCCTCGGCCACAACATGGCAAAAGACCAAAATCAACCAAGTTCAAACAACACCTATCATCCTAATAGGCACACCCGACTTATATATTAACAAAAGGCAGACACAACCCACAAATAACCGTCAATAGGGCTACGATCAACTAGATGACAACGATAATGGAAAGAACAGAAGTTGTTAACAAGCAAATGACAAAGTATTAAATACATGAGCAGAAAAACAAATAACAGGTATGGAAGAAGGTACAAAAAACACCTTAAGTTCCCATATATAAAATCTACAAAGTTCATTACAAGGGCTCTTAAAGAAGAAGACAAAATACAAAAGAAGTCTAAGAAAAAGGCTACTGACCTTTGCCATCGCGGGCCTTTACGACCTCACCATCTCGATCCCCATCGCCATCGCCACCTTCGCCCTGAGTACCAGGCATTCTCCTCGAGATGGTCCACACCCTCTTCCCCATCCTCCTCATTGACCGAAGGCGTAGCCGGGTCGTATCCACAAGAGACTTGAGCTTCACGATACTTAATACGAGCATCTCCAAGGGCAACCTCATAAATGAACCCCACCGCATGCAAATCCCGGAACACATCTAACTGGGCATCGACATGGAATACTCTCCATATAATTCCGGAGATACATTGGGAAAATCATAAGCATGGGAAGAGGATGGTTGTGCAAGTAAGTGAGCCTTCTCGGCCTCCAAAGTGGTCACCCAATCATGAAGCATAGATTTATCTTTCTCCAGCTCCTGGATCCTCTCCTCGAGCCAATCTTCCTTAGCTCTCGCCATTGATTGATTTTTCTCCCTTGGGATCGAAGAGTCCTATTCGCCAACTCAAGCATCTCCGTCTTCCTCCGAGCATCCAAACGAGAGGACTCCTCCTTCTCAAGTGCCTTTTGCTTCTCGGAAATCTCACTATTGAGGAACTCCAACTGAAGTCGGTACTCTTCTAACTGCCCTCGCAACTCGACCACTTGATCTAGAAGGTCACTACATTGGGCCTCCACGCCCCTACTGACCTCAAGCTCCCCTTCCCTACTCCTAAACTTCCCCTCGAGGATGCTACACTTCTC
Organism: Nicotiana knightiana; assembly: GCA_005239525.1. NCBI lineage: Eukaryota > Viridiplantae > Streptophyta > Magnoliopsida > Solanales > Solanaceae > Nicotiana > Nicotiana knightiana. The sequence goes on along the minus strand of ML418594.1, from coordinate 27,348 downwards.
GATGGCCTGCACCAGCTCATCATCCTTCTTTTTCAACTCGTCCAAGGTCCTGCATGTCGCCACCTTTGCGAAACTGCCTTCGGAGATCTCGATACTTTCCACGATACTCAAAGTACTTATCTTTTAATTTTACAAAAATTTCTTTATACCTCTTCTCCCTCTGGTCACTCTCGATCTCAAAAATCACCGTCTGCATTCATAAAAAGCAAAGAGAAAAAAGGAGTAAAAACCAAGGACACCCTGAAAAATGAAAAAAAGAGAGGTCGAATCACAAATACTCACCCTAAGAGCAAGCCCAACAATGCTCCTCAACAAAGTACCATCGTCTATTTCTTTAAAGGTCTTACCCACTATTTTGGAACAGAGAGGACCGAGGGCAGGGACTTCCTCCTCGGTGTTCACCAACAGGTCACGATCTATAGGGATCGAGATAGTCCTCGTAGACCCCTCCAACATTACCTCAAGATGGGTAAGCCCTTCTTCCATCATCCTTAGGTCATCTGTATCAACGTTGGAACCTGACTTATCGCCCTCCTCAGTAATGTTTTTCCCCTCTCATTGGCAGGCAAGGAGGTATCTACGACTGTTCGAGAGGTTGATGCCTCCTCTTGCCGTAAAGTGTCAAGAACATCAGCAGCCATCCCTTCAGTCTCCATCACCGCAGAAGGAGGAGACACATCCACATCGGATCCCACTGACCTCGTAGCCTCGGTATTCGGCTCTACATCGTCTCCTATAAGAATGGTCGTTGTCTCATGCATCAAAAAATCCCTTTCCGTCACATCAAGGGCCCCGGTGACTACGTCACCGACATCCACGGACCTCCTCTTTCGAGGCAGGAGAAATCCATTACTAGGCAAAGGCTCATCGGTCTCGTCGATGAGAGAGTATAAAAGAGGATCCAAAGTCTCCACGGCCGAAGCGGGAATAAAGTCGGACGCAGCGACAAGGGGATTTGAAACAAAGATAGGATCATCGGCGGTCAAAACAGGGGCGGAAACTGAGGGCGTAGTGGCCTTCCTCTTCCTGCCGAGAGAGGAGACGACCGAAATCTCAGTGAGCAGCTCGACCAATCGTGCACCCCCGATGTATGGGGGAGGATTCATCTATCCAAATTAGCAAGGTGGGTTATCATCTGAAGAGGCCGAATAGTAGTAGTAAAAAGGAGAAACCCGGTTAACCGACCGACAACAAAGAGAACACTGGAAATATGAAATATGTAATACGAGCACTCACGAGTAGGGTTCCAAGCATCGGGGAAGTCTACGGTGGTGGACACTGCATCTTCAGTCCTGACATAGAAGCAGTCAAGCCAGAAGTGCCGACTAGCTTTGTCATCCATCCTCACCACCAAGCATTCCCCTCGGCAGTGAAGATTCAGCAAGGTCCCTCGGTAAAAATGAGGGGCGAAGAGATGGACCAAGTGGTGCACTGTGATGTCGATGCCGGCTAATTTGGCAAATTTCATCAACATCATGGCCACCTTAAAAATATAAGGAGCAAGATGTGCCGGGCACACGTTATAGTAACGACATAAGTCTTCTATCAGCGGTGGTATAGAAAATGAGTACCCAATCAGAACAGGTAGGCGTAGAGGGCGCAGAAGCCGTGACGGTGTACCCGAACCTCGTCATCACTCGTTGGGATCAAGTCTACGTGACCCAAAAGGCCGAGTCTAACCTTGAGCTCGGCTAATCGCTCCACCGTCATTGCAGATTTGAACTGCTCCGTCACCACTTTCGGCGCCTTATGGAAGTCTGGTTTGGCATCTGGGTATCGTGGTATAATCTCCTCTACCACTTCATGATGTCACTTTTCTCTTGGACCAGATGGCTCCAACGGACTTCCCTAGAAATTCAAAAACCTCAAAAATGTACGGGCCTCAGAAGGCCAAGTTGCACAGTCTCAACGACCACGACCTACATAGACAACTCGATAGAATTGTATCACAAACTACATTGTCCATTCATCGACTTCGTCCGCGAGGACGACCTCGATAAGCGGATGGACTAACTGTATGGGTCAAAATCCGACTCTATAATACTTAAGTCAGGATGGCATTAGTGAAACACTCTCAGGCCGCCACACGTTGAAGTGACTTAAAGAACAGTAAAGGTCGTGGTCAAAGAATTAGAAAGGATTAAAGTCGAGGGGTCATCAAGGATCAAGGCCAAGGTCAAATACCATTGACAGAGTCATAATGGCTAGTTTCTGGATAGAACATTAAAGAGAAAATTTTAGTGAATATTCTCTGCACTTATACTGTTAGGATTTTTAGGAACATGTTCCCTATAAATATAAAGAGACATAATGATAGGGGACATGTGATATTCATTTGTGAAATATACTTTCACTTTAAAGAGAGAATTTGATCTTACTGCAAGCCTACATGAAATAACTTTTTCACTAAGATTCTTGTCCACAATTTACCACTGGATCCAAGAATAACTCAGATATTCATCAAAGACTTGTCAATCTTTCATCATTGTCAGCAAGAACATCCATTAATTTCATCCTTTCTCGGCTGACTCGTTCGCTCTATTTACATAAATGTCATTTATTGTTGTTCATCACTATTTAATGTCATATTGCTTCTGTTTGGGTTCTTAAATATTAACTATTGTAGACTTTCATAGCTTTTGGGACAGATCCACATGTTATTTATCACGGTGCCGAGAATTTCATCTTTAGGATATTATTATTAACTAAGATTAACCCTCATTTGTATAAATTTAATAAGTTGAACCAAGATTTATATTTTTGGTCAAAGACTAATTATTTTAGATCTATTTGGAAATAAAATTTGATATATATCTATTTTCTTCTTCGATTTACTCTAGACTTATTTATTAGTACTTTCGCAAACAAATTCCAATTAAAGGGAATCGGTGGTAGACTGGTAGGTGAGCTTAAGTTTGACGGGAATTTCTGGAACTTCCTTAGCGGGTAGTTGGAATGTGGGCTTACTATACGGCCAAGACATAGCTGAGGTGAACCACTAGCTTTACTTTGGATTTTCTTTTTTTGGATAGATTTGATAGTATTTCGAATTAAACGACGAATTTGTCTTTGGTTCACTAACTAGTCCAAATGGTATATTGGTCCTTTCACTGATCTCTTACTCTTAACCTGCCAGACTTCAGGTTGAGGAAGTACCAAGTCTCAACTTTTGTAACGTAACTACCCCCTTTGGCCTTTTCCTTCTTTCTCCCCCAATGCCACACGTTTATGTACCTACCTAACTCTTTACACCTTACTTTCCGATGTATTTATATCACCTTCCCTTCTCCTTACTATAGCAAATCTCATTAATTTTTTTGCTCTTCTTTGTTTCTCTCACACCCTCACAAGTCACAACTCAAACTTTTCTTTTCAACCATTTTTCTCTACATAAAAAAGAGAAGATTTACAAAACACAAGAAGGGAAAAAATGTTGAGTGTAGCTAGTGTTGAAGCCCAGAAGGCAGAGTTATCTTCTTCTGTAATTCCTCCTTCTAATCAATCAACTGAAGAACTACACGTGTTTAGATCAAGATTACCAGATATACAAATTTCCAACAATGTCCCTCTTCATGTTTACTTGTTTGAGAGGCTCTCTGAATTTCAAGATAGGACATGTCTTATAGCAGGCAGCAGTGGACAATCCTACACTTTTGCTGAAACTCATCTCATTTGCCAGAAAATAGCTGCTGGTTTAAACAACATCGGAATCAAAAAAGGAGATGTAATCATGACTTTTCTCCAGAACTGCGCGGAATTTGTGTTTACTTTTCTCTCGGCTTCTATGATTGGCGCTGTTATAACTACAGCTAATCCGTTCTACACAAAAGCAGAGGCGTTTAAGCAATTAAAAGCGTCAAACGCTAAGCTAATCGTTACTCAATCTCAGTACGTGGATAAATTTCGTGATTCTGGAGAGAATGACCCGAAAATGGGCGAAGATTTTTCAGTCATTACAGTCGACGACCCCCCTGAAAATTGCTTACATTTCTCTGTACTTTCTGAAGCTAACGAAGAGGAAATGCCAAAGGGAATTGTGATCCAACCCGATGATCCAGTAGCTTTACCATTTTCTTCAGGAACAACAGGGCTCCCAAAAGGTGTGATTTTAACTCACAAAAGTTTAATCACAGGAGTAGCTCAATTAGTAGACGGAGACAATCCAAATTTGTACTTGAAACAAGATGACGTGGTGCTATGTGTGCTACCTTTGTTTCACATATTTGCGTTAAATTCAGTACTTTTAGTCTCGTTAAGAGCCGGGGCTTGTGTTTTATTAATGCAAAAATTCGAAATTGGTGCATTGCTGGAGCTGATACAAAACCACCGCGTGTCAGTTGCAGCAGTTGTTCCGCCCTTGGTTCTTGCGTTGGCGAAAAATCCGATGGTTGATTCGTTCGATTTGAGTTCAATCAGGCTCGTGTTGTCCGGGGCGGCGCCGCTGGGGAAAGAGTTGGAGGAAGCGCTACATCGTAGAGTCCCGCAAGCTATATTTGGTCAGGTAAAATTTAAACTGCCCTGAATTTTCGTTTAGCTAAGGAAACAAAGAACAAACTTACACTTCTTGATTTCTTACTTTTGGCCAACAAACTATAACCAATTTAATTTCATGTCATTTGAATGATGTATTTCCCAATAAATTAGACTGTGTAAATAGGGTAAAATAATTTTTTTTATATACATACATAAAATTTCAAATTCCCTTAACATTAGAGAAATAAAGGTTTACGATTCAGGCGTGGTTCCCTTGTTAGAATTCTTTGCTTCACACTGATTAACAACCAATTATAGAAGGAGAAAATTAAAATTTTAGATTAGTTAACTTAAAATAAAAAAGAGAAAATGAAAGTATAAGGAAATCAAATCAACTGGGCGACGGAATGTGAGATTTTAGCAGAAAGTCGTGTTTTTTAGGTAATGCACAAGCTTTTTTTTCCTTGAAATAGTATAGTCACAAGTAGTTGTAAATTGTAAATAATCAAGATCGCCAAACTCCTCTATATGTGATATTATTGTTAGTATTTTTTCAGAGTTGTCATTATCTAAAGGTAGACCAGACGTAATCAGCATGTGAATTTAGGCATAATCTACATATTAGGTTACATTAACAACTAGCTTTTCTCACATAATCAATAACCTGTTGAATTTATGGATTACACGTATCCAGCATGTGAGAGGAATCAACTGGAACGTTTGAATTATTTAATATAACACTATTTCTTTATTTTTTTTGATAATTAAGTTAGCATTTATTTCTTGCTATCATATTACAGTCTCGTCATATTTCAGACTATCGAAATGGTTGCATTTTCTGCACGGACTAGACAGAAAATTGAATAGCCCATTTAAACATTACTAGTGGAATTGAAAAATATGTTAGCGGTAGATAGGAGACCATTTAATATTAGCCGGCAGGTCGGTAGCACGCCTAGACCGTTTTAATTGCTCTAGATATTGCCATAAGAGGCGGATCTAGAATTTTAAGTGTATGGGTTCTTAAAAAAATCACAAGTTAATATATAATAATAACTAGATTAACGGACTGAGTTCCAAGCTACATATTTTTATATATTTAATGAATTTTCCAATGCAAATACAAGATCTAGACAAAATCTAGTGGGTTCACGGGAACCCGCACATATTATGTTGGATCCGCCCCTGGCCATACTCACCTTTTATGCAGGGGCGGATGCATGCTTAACGATGTGGTGTCACTCGACATCGCTTCGTCGAAAATTATTACTAAATATATTTATTAATACTTTGAGGAAACGGATAAGTAGGTAAAAATAACACCAGTTGATATAAATTGTATCAACTTCAACTAACACATATATTTTTTTTGCAAGTATTTGAGAGAGCCTATGTGATTAAATATTACGATGAATTAGAATTGAACTCATGAGCTTTTCTACCTAAGACTCAACAAAACCAATAGATCACTAAGACTATTTCTAGTTTAAATGTATGATGATTAAAATATGTATTCATGTTATTCTATAAATTTCGACACTGTATGCCCTGCTTATGGAAGTATAGGATATGCTGATCTGATCGCATATTGGCATATCAATACTGAGAAAAATTAAATTCATCACCATTTTTATCTAAGTTTTTTTTATTGATGAATATAATCACTTTTAAACTTGTATTACTCAGTTCCCAAAAGTTTCTTCTACCTTTGATTTCCCTAGTGGAACGAATTTACATTTCCAATGTCCTTTGGAATAAGTGTTTTATATTGTAAAAAACTAAAAATTATCATATTTTTAGTACTGTAGATCTGAACTATAAAAATTATATTGCGCTTAATTAGTGGAATTGAACGTGAATTGGCAGGGGTATGGTATGACAGAGGCAGGACCAGTAGTAACAATGTGCCCAGCATTTGCCAAGCAACCATTTTCAACCAAATCTGGCTCATGTGGTTCAGTAGTTCGAAATGCAGACCTCAAGGTAGTTGACCCTGAAACCGGTGGTTCCCTTGGCCGCAACCAACCCGGCGAAATTTGCATCCGTGGTTCCCAAATTATGAAAGGTAATTATAATTCGTTATGAATTTAACTTTTATTCACTGCAGTAGAAAAAGAAACTACTTTTACACGATCAAATTACTCGAAATGGTAACTAATGTTCGGAAAATCATAGCAAAACGAATTGTCAAGACAGTCATATTTATATTAAAGGTTATATATGTCAATTAGGTTATTTGAATGATGATGAGGCCACTGCACGGACTATTGATGTCGATGGATGGCTCCACACTGGTGATATTGGATACGTAGATGACGATGATGAAATATACATCGTCGATAGAGTCAAAGAGCTTATAAAGTTCAAAGGCTTCCAGGTACAATGCTTAATTACTCATCTATCATCTATCTTCTATCTTTTATGCAGTGGCGTAGCCACCCTATGTCAAGCGTGGTCAAGCGCACACCTTTCGCCGAAAAATTATATTGTGTATATAAATACTATTTTATACAATTATATTATATTTTAAACGCTTTTAACATAGTTGAATGAGGCAATACAACGGTTCAAGGTGTTCAAAGTGACGTGCAATTAAGGGTGTACAAAGAAAACCGACAAACCGCAGACTCGACCATAATTGGTTTGGTTTGGTTTTAACTAGAAAAAGTCAAACCGAAACCATATCAATCCGACATTACATGTATACAAGTTTTAAAAATATTTTAGACATAAAAATAATAATTGCAATATAATTTATAAATATTTTTTAAACTTTTTCATAATTCTCTTTTTTAATGTATTATTTCAAACTTGGATTTAGAACTTTTGAGTGATCAAATACGTTTTATAGCCCATAAAAGTTAGTAACTCAAATAAAGCCCAAAGCAAAATTAAAAAAATACTAATGCTAAAAAAAAATCAATTCAATACTAGGAATGACAATAATATTCGATATTTATTTTTGTAGTTTTGCATTAGTTTAGATAGTGAAAATGCATAACTTACTTTTAATATTATCTAGCCATGTAATTAGTACTTAGTACTTATTAGTTGTACTTATTTTAGCATGACTTGGTACTGTTAAGTCATATTTATTTTTATTATGGCTTATTAATTAGCAAAATATTTTATTTTTGCGATTTGTTGAGTATTTTAGTATAATCATGACTCATCTCATATTATTTTGTATTATTTTATTGAGTAACATCTTATATAGTTTTATCCTACTAGAACCTAAGAAATATTAAAGCACATATTATGTATTTTATGCTATGAAGATTTTGTCGGAAAAAGTTCGAGAAAACCGAAAAGCCCGAGGAAAACAGAAATTGAAAACATGAATTTTGTTAGTTTGGTTTATAGATTTAAAAATCCGAGACAGTTGGTTTGGTTTGGTAATTGAAAAACCCAAACGAACCCGGCCTATGTACCCCCTACCTGCAATTCATGGGTTCAAAGTTCTGCCCATTTTATTTTGCTAAAACTAAACGGAGACCACAAATTTTCGAATAAAATAACTCTTAAAACATAAAATTCATGTTAAAATAAACAACTAATCTCTCTTTCATTTGGTTATATGCTTATTTTTATTAGTAAAACATTTAATGTTGTCCCTTTTTATTTTAATTTTGATTTATAAAATTATAATTCTATTTTTATTTTTTTTTATTGTTTAGCTAAATGTTGCAAATTTTGATCTAAAAATTATGGTACACTATTTATCGACAAAAAATAAATATTGATTTGCTTAAAGTTTGAACACCCTAGATAGAATTTCTGGCTACGCCAATAAATTTTATGTGATGGGTTTTTTAGCACAATTGGGTTAGAGCTCACTTTAGGGGTGACATCGATCTCAATTGTATTCAATACAAGAGAGACTAGAATTACTAAACAGATCACTAACCAATTTAACTTTAAATGTGGTTAGGTGCCACCAGCTGAGCTTGAGTCTCTTCTAGTAAGCCATCCAGATATTGCAGATGCTGCTGTTGTGCCGTAAGTGCAATACAACTCTACACTGATTACACAAATATGTACATGAGTTAATTAATTTGAATGTAAAAATTAAAATAAATGTTTTAACAATTTGTGCAGGCAAAAGGATGATGCGGCAGGGGAAGTCCCAGTGGCATTTGTGGTGCGCTCCCCCAATGGTTTTGAAATTACTGAAGAAGCTATAAAGGAATTTATTGCCAAACAGGTATAGATTTTCTCAGCACTCTATTAATGCGCGTTAACATGTTGTAGCAGGTGATTTACCTTATTTCTTAGTTACTTAATCCGCATTTATCATAGACTTACATGTAACACAAAATGATGATATGCAGGTGATATTCTATAAGAGATTGCACAAGGTGTATTTTATTCACGCCATACCAAAGTCTCCCTCTGGAAAGATACTGAGGAAAGAACTGAGAACCAAACTTGCTGCGCCACCAGCCTCCACCCAGTGAAGACGGCCTTTTGTGCCTGTAATTAAGGGCTTGGGTCCGGTTTGTATTTGTTTGATGTTATTCTTAAATTTTTTGAGACATATCCCAAAAATATTAGTGTCCGAGTCGTTAATGCACTGTTTTGTGTGGATTCTCATATCCTATGACTCTGAATGTTAGCATTTTTTTTTTCTTTTTTAACTTTTAACAACATTGGATGGTTAAGTTCGTTGGGATTGTAACTTGTAAATTTCTTCACTTTCGTATTTCTCACATTTTGTGTGAAGCTGTCTCTTATTCTTTATAAGGAAAACTTCCGGATTATATAATTGCTAGAACTCTTCTCTCCTTACTGTATACTTCCTCCGTTCACTTTTACTTGTCCACTGTATTAAAAATATATTTTTATATTTACTTGTTCACTTATTATTAACTACTCATTCCCAAGACTTCTGAAAATACTATCATTATTATGAGTAAAATTGTAAAATACATATTGCATTCATTGTTTCTTTAAGGGGGTGAAAAGTTCAAAGTGTACAACTAAAAATGAACGGAGGAATATATATAGTTCGTGATGAGGGTTATTTTGGGAAATCCAATAAGGAAATGTTGTTCTTAAACACACAAATTAACATGTTATACGAGGGTTAAAAGAGATGGTGTGAATAAATTTAACATCTAATCCTTACGTGCGATTGAAACAAATCGAATAAACAAACCAAACCAACTAGCTATATTGATTCACTGAACGAAATTATAAATAACTGAAAATTGCAACGAAACAGTGAAGGATAATTGATGAGAGGATAGAACCATAGAAGAAGGAGATGAGAAGCTTAGACAGAAAGAGATGAGAAGTACATAGCTTTTCACATAATATTTGCCTAATCTTCAAAAACGAGACGATAACCCATTATTCGCTTAGTCACGTGCTTCTTTAACCTGAATCTCAGACAAATCTCTTGTTGGGCTTTCTAAATTTTGAGTCTTTTCGCGGTTTAGCTCTCGGCACAACAATCTTTGTCCAAATATCTGAGTTATCTTAGTTCACAACAGCGATGCATGATGAATCTCTTTAAATACTTGATATGACCGTATGCTATAATGGTTCAAAAACTACACACGAATAGCAAATTTACGAGAGTGAACAAACGTACTATTAAGTCAATTCTAGGGAAAAGAAGAAGAAGAAGAAGAAGAAGAAAAATTGGTTCTGGTATCATGTAAAAAAAATAGTATTCAACTTAATAGTATCAAATGTAGAACCCCAAATTTTCATAAATTTATGTAAATATATGCTATGTTGGGTTCAATCAGCACGAAGATACTCTTAATATGATATGATATTATTTACTTTAGACCAATCACGCTTTTCATGTGGCCCTTTACCCTAATTTATGGGATAATTTTTGAGATTCACTATGTGTTACTTACATTGTTAGAGTATTATAGTAATCAAAGTCCACTACTAGTTTCTTCTTGTTCGCTTTGAGCCAAGCCCGCACGATTTAACTAAAGGCGCACACCGTTAAGAGATCTCTACACCTTATATTGTTCGTACATCCAACATAGTCAATGTGCAATAAAGTCTTTATTAAAGTACGTAGCTTGATTTGGGTCATGTTGATTCTGTTGGATTTTAAGCAATTGGGCTTTAAAGACAATGAGTGTGAATTGGAAAATGGAGGAAAATGAAAATTTGAATCAAGTGAGCTTTGTCATGAACTATGTACCACATTGGTGAAAGACAACTACACGTGTATGTATAAATATATGATCACTTCTTAAAGCTCTTAAAAGAAGTTGAAGAGAATGAACACTCGCGCCGTCGTCGTCGCTCGGCTTCGATTTGGATTTGGATTTGGATTTGGATTTGTCAAATGATCGATAAGATTATTTTTTGGACAAAAGTTATTTAATTAATTATTTAAGAATTAATTAAGTGTCAGTCAGTTCATTAACGGAATTAACTTGAATGTATAATCCAAAACGTTGAAGCTGCATTTCCCTTCTGAACAAACACCTCTTCCTGAACAGACATCACACCTCTTCCGACAATTTCCTATAAATTCGGAGGCATGACTTCCTTTTCACTCACTGAAAATCCAGAATTTCCTTCTGAAAAGTACTGCATTCTACTTCCCAGTCTCTCTCTCAAATTCGTAAGTGTGATTTTGCTCCGTTCTTTGAGTTCGTTGGTATCCTGCAGTTTGTATTGTCACTGTTGCAGGAAGGTTTATTCCGTTTCATCCTGAGAGGATTTAATCCATTACCTTGACAACTTGTGAGGGGTTAAAATTCTTTAAGGACACACAAGGAAATTGTGGACTCGAAATATTTCTTATCGTTTACAAATTTTCTATTTCTTCTGACAGTTATCTAATTTCTATTTTAACACAAAATCGCCAGCAAATTCCTTGAGTCACCTCATTCATAAAGATTTGATGTTGCTCTTTTTGGTCCTTACATTAAAGACGTGTGTCTTTATAGTAAACTCGTTTATTTATTAGTTAGTTAGCTCGTTTTTCCTAACCAATAAAGCAGCAAAATCATGGTGTCTTTTCGCATCCTGGATGCCAATTTGACCAAACAACCAGCCTTTTATGCACTGCGCTGTTAAGTATCGACCAAAAATATAGTTGCACCTCAATTCGTCCCATCAAATTATGTTGTGCATTGCTATTATTTCTTTCTTTAATTGGTGGGAATTTGTTAAACCTCTTGCATCAATTGGCAAAGAGAACCTATGCTTTTAACCATTACAAAAAGAGCTTTAACATAAAATGCGCTTTGCATGTGATGCAACAATTGAGGATTAGCCTCTTTAAGTGTCGTTTGAAATGAATAAAAAACAAAGATCAAAATGAGTTGTCATTTGAGAGCACTGTAGACAATTAAGTAACACGTTTACGAGGGTTAATAGAGATGGTGCGAATAAATTTAGGCATCTAATCCTTATGTGAGATGCAATGTTGAATCTCTTTAAATACTTGATATGACCTTATACTATAATGTTTCAAAAATCACACACGAATAACAAAATTACGAGAGTGACCTATTAAAGTTAGTTTTAGCAACATGTAAAAGATATCCAACTTAAAATTATCAAATGGAGTAGTACCCCAAGAATTTTGCGAATCAAACCAAACAACCTGCCTTTTATGCACTGCAACATTCAGTATCGACCAAAAATAGTCGCACCTTAATTCGTCCCGTCAAATTATGTTGGGCCTTGCTTTGCTATCATTTCTTTCTTTAACGGGTGGGAATTTGTTAAACTACTTGCATCAATATGGCAAAGGGAACCGATGCTTTTAGCCATTAAAAAAAGAGATTTCCTTCTTTCCCGGTGGCTAATAACATGAAATGCTTTGCATGTGATGCAGCAATTATTATGAATCTTAGATCTAGATATTATTTCAGTATATTATTTACAAAACTCATGAAGTTTTGCGTTACAAATTAAAAATTATTACAACTTTAACTGATAGTGATAGGGGTATTATCAATTTTAGCCCGCGCCAGAAACTATGTACGTTATATACAAAAAATATACAAATTTTATACACTTTTTCGGCTATTATTTTTATAGCGGCTATACAGTGTCATTTTTCTAATAGTGATATGGTTTGAAAGGCCCAATAACAAGAGAAGAGTGAGCCCTTCAAGAGAATCTGGGCCTCCACCTTTTTCGTTAGAAGCCCATTTGGTTTTTCGGGGCAAGTGCAAAGATAGCTATTCCCAGGGATGTTGTTTAGAGATTAGTCAGTATTATTTTATTCTGAAATTTTAAACTAAAAATCTCAACTTCAGGACAACTCAAGACATTTTTGTCTTGAAAAAATGAACTGAAATTCAGGACGTACTAGCTAATTCCTAAATAGCAACCCTTTAGGGTGGCTACCCGGTTTCATTTCTACAACTGCTTTTTGACCACTAATAATTTGAAACACCAACCAGATACCTGCAAAATANCCCCCCCTTTAAAGAGATTTCTACATTGTAGGTCACTTTTTTTTTGGTAAGAAAGATAACTAATATATATTAAACCATGCGTACAGGAATCATATTACATAGGCTAATACTATCTATACTATTTACTGCATCATCACTATATGAGGTATCTCCCCTAAGATTTTCACACTGACGATCCTCTAAACCAGTGGAGACACGCATTGTGATGCTTGAGTTCCCAAAACAATTCGTAGTTGTCTCTGTGGATATACGATTATTAACAAAACGTATATTGCTGGCTTGTGATGCAAGTTGTTGCACTGCTGTAAAAGAAACCATGCACTGAGATGACAATCCCCTCTGGTCTGCTAGCAGTTAAGTTGATACAGAAGATGGTGGATTAACAAAAAATTATAACATGTCAGCAACTGGCATACTACTTCCTAGATTTGCAAGATGGCCTACTATCCCATTCTGTTCCATGTACGCATGCATGACTACTGGATCATGGAGCAGCCTGAGGAGGTGCCTGCAGTCAAAAGCTAAGTTAGAAAATTTTGAGTTGTCACTGTCTAGAAGTGTGATTACCTCATTTGCATCTATTTCCACTTCTAGTGGTAACAGTCGGAGTTGCGTGGCAATACTTAAGCCTTTGATAAGGGCTTGCAATTCAGCTTTTATGCTGTCCATATGAGGAATAGTGCCAGCGAATCCGACTATCCAGTTGCCCATATAAGTCCTTATTACCCCTCTAATTCCATCTGCATTTGTTGTTGAAGAAGTTGCCCCATCCGTGTTGAGTTTGTAATAATGTATCTTTGGAGGGATCCATCGTAGATGTATTGCTACTCTTTGAGCTTTCATGTGCTTGGAGCCTACCATGTATACATATTCGATAGCGTGATTTAGAATAGTGCAAGGTTTGAGGTTTTGAGCTTTGTGCTCATATAGGTTTGTATTGCGTGTTGTCCATGAATGACAAAAGCTAGTGGAAATGAAAGTTTTTGTGTCTATTTTATGGGGAAAGTGGACTCCTTTATACGTTATAAGCTTATTCAACCAATGGATTGGAGCACTATTTTGTGGGACTTTAGTTATGAAATTACATAAGCCTATGGTATCCCAGTATTGTTTAGCCGAAGAGCAATGGAGCAGGAGATGACTTATAGTTTCTTGACTGTTGGGGCAGTTGATACAATTAGGATTTATAGAGATTCCTATGTGGTTTAGGTAGTGAAGAGTAGGTAAGCTATTGTGAAGAATCATCCATTAAAAATTTCTAATCTTTGGTTGGACCGGCAGGTTCCATACCCAACTAAATTCATTCCTAATGTTTTCAGAATAAGTGCCATGATTATTCAGTACTGTGTACATTGTTTGCACAGGAAACTCACCATTATTTGTTAAGCCCCATAAAATTTGATCAAGGGGTTGTCCATAGACTGAGATGTATTATTTATTAATAGTTGATTCTAAGTCAGTAGGAATTTTAAAACAAAATTTATCCCAATTCCAAACATTGTTTTTGAGAAAGGTAGAGACAGTGTGAGCAACAACAGATTTAGGCAGTGGACCTATGAGCATAGATCTCAAAGTTGTTCATGTGTTTAGTTGTAAAGACCCATAAAATTCCATGGCTAAAAATAATGCCCAATAGGTCCCCGTGTTGTTATAATTGTAGAAATTCTTACAACGGCGCCTTTTTGAGTAAAAAGTACCTCGGGACTTAAAAGATAATATTTACCAAAGTTGTGATGTTATGTGACGCACTATGCGATCGCATAACAGGTATGCAGACCGCATAGTGGTCGCATACATGGACAGTCTGCAGTCCAATTTGAGGATAGCTATGCAACCCAAGATGCGATCGCAATTGGAGAATGCAGACCGCATAGCTGTCGCATTCTTGCACCTCCATTTTTGCGGAGGGAGTTATGCGACGCACTATGTGATCGCATAACAGGTATGTGGACCGCATAGTGGTCGCATACCTGGGCAGTCCAGTTTCTTTTTGGCCCATTCGAGGGCCATTTATGCGACAGGAATGCGGATCGCATAGCAGGAATGCGATCGCATTCCTGACCGCATTTCTGCTTCGGGACTTTTAAAATTCTAATTTTTATACCCGACCCCCAGTTCATTAAAACACTTACCCCCTTCCATTTTAAGGATTTTCTAAACAAAATAGAGAGAGGGAAGAGAGAGTTCTTGAGAGAGAAGGTTCCATCTTCACCCAAAATTGATTCTTCACCATCGCTCGGGCTTGGAAGTTATTGAGTAATTGTCATCTTCTTCACTCTAAGAGGTGAGTCCCCACCCTATTTCCTTTTTATTTCTCATGTTTTGTCTAAAAGGGGTAGTGCACATAAATTGATTTTTTTGAGATAAAAGCTGATACCTTGCGTGCATGTAAGTTGAACTCCCTAATCTAGTAAAGGAAAACGAGTTTGGGTAATTATTCACAAAAAAGGGGTTAGTAATCTAAGGGGTCACATAGCGTTCGATAAAATGCCTAAATGAGTTCGAGTTATGTTTATAGTTCCTAATTCTAAGTGAAATATGTCCCATTGTGGAATAGATTGACGGTGCTAGATGGTCCGGTGATTTGTGATAAAAAAAATTAAAGGAAAATTCCGATTCAATGTATGTATGGCTAACTTTAATCTTCGTAGAGTCACCTTGTTGGTGTCTGAGCATTCGGTATGAGTTTCTGTCTTATGCATATGTGAATCGATTGTTCTAATGTGTTGAGGTGTAAGATTTTGTTCTCTGATTGTCCTAGTTGATTACCATGCCACCATGTTATATGAGCTTGTGAAAAGGTGATTCTTTGTGCTTATTCTATCATGTGCAAAGCTCGTTAAAATGTTGAATACATCGGTATGAGAGGATGTGCAGCAAAACGAAAGAAATGATAACAAATCAAATTGTTGAATGTACCTAAGTGCTAAATGCTGTGTAGCAAGTAATGGAGGGGAAATGTGGATTTATCTAATTGAACTATATGTTGATGGTATGCCATATATGACTCACCATTTGGTAAAGATTTCTATGGCCTTGACTTCACATGGTTATTTGGTTGTTACAAATGTATATTCTTGATGATGAAAATCCTTGTGATTGAATTGATTGGTTGATGTTGCTATCAAATATAATTGTACGGTGGGATCGGGTTGCACGCCGCAACAGAATTGTAAGGTGGGATCGGGTTGCACGCTGCAACAGAATTGTAAGGTGGGATCGGGTTGCACGCCGCAACAGAATTGTAAGGTGGGATCGGGTTGCACGCCGCAACAGAATTGAAAGGTGGGATCAGGTTGCACGCCGCAATATAAGTAATAAGGGTGTAATGTGATTGTGAGATGGGGTCGGGTTGCATGCCACAACAGAAGAAATAAGGGTGGAATATGATTGAAAGGTGGGATCGGGTTGCGCGTTGCAACATGGGAACAATTGAAATAAGGAAATGTGAAAACCTCATTTGTGATTCTCTATATCCTTGTGCAATATTTGTTTGGGTTTCTTTATATGCCTCTTATATGTGTATTACTTGATTTTACATAGATTAAAGTTTGTCTATACATGCTAGTACTATTCAATGGTACTAACGTCTTTTTTGCCGGGGGCGCTAAATCTTTTATATGGATGTAGGTGGTTTTATAGCAAGTAGCTCGATCCGCTGTTAGTAGTGCCTCCTATTCATCTCTTCAGCAGTCCTGGTGAGCCCCATTTCCTCTCGGGGCCGTGTGTGGACTATATCATTCTCTTTTGCTTATGTTGTAAAAGGTATAGTCGGGGCCTTGTTACCGGCAAGTCTATGTAAACTCTTAATACTCTTAGAGGCTGCGTAGACACTGTGTGGGTTGTATATATATATTTTGGGTAGTAGTTGTAATTATTCGAATCGTGGTCCCGTGATGGAAATGTTGTGTTTAGTTTGTATAATTTTGGGATCATCAAAGTATTGAAGCTTTAAAAGAGGAAAATAGAAATTTTGTTGTAAATTCATTATAAATTTGTATATTGTGCACACGAGGTAACGCATTGGGTAGGAAAGGCAATCCAGGTCCGCTTGACCGGGATCGTCCGGTTAGGTGCTGGTCTCGTCCCTCAATTTTGGGGCATGAAAAACTTAGTATCAAAGCCTCAAGTTTTAAAAGTGTCCTAGGATGTCTCGGAGCCGTGTCTAGTAGAGTTCTTCTTATCAGTGTGTTGTCGACCACATCTATAATTAGGGGGTTGCATGGACATTTAGGAAAGTACCCTTTTATTGCAATGTGGTGAAATGTGAGGTTGTCTACCTCTAACTCGTGCATTGTTCCAATTTTCAGTAAATGGCACCCAAGAAGAGAGCTCGACTCGGCTTAGAGGCCAATTCCACCCCAGGGGTGGTCATAAATACTCCAGCTGATGGTGCGGGTGCGAATGACTCCCCGGCCACAAATTAGCCTGACTCCTCCACTCCAGGCCAGACTATTCCTATTCCTGCTCCAGCGGAGGGTGCTACAGTCCCTCCCGTTGATGTTCCTGATCCTTCCTCAGTCCCAACTTCCGGTCCCGATATTTCTGATGGGGACCTCAGGGGAGCTATTCAGATGTTGACTCAGCTAGTGGCCTCCCAATCCCAAAGATCACATGTTTCCCCTGCGACCTCTAGCGAGCAAGGGGATTCTTCAGGTTCCAGGGTCAACCAGTTTCTGCGGTTAGCCCCTCTAGAGTTCACAGGCACCGACCCAGAGGTTGATCCTCGGGAATTTATCGATGAGATGTGCAAGACCCTCCGAGTTATGAGGGATACTGAGATAGAGAGGGTTGAGTTGGCTTCCTATCCTCTGAAGGGAGCGGCATATTCGTGGTTCGAGATGTGGGAGAGTTCCCGTGGATAGGGGAGCCCTCCGACGAGGTGGGAGGAGTTTGTGGATGCCTTTATGGATCATTTCTCGCCTGCCGAGATTATGGCAGACCGTGCTACAGAGTTTGAGGCCCTTAAGCAGGGCAACATGAGTGTGTGGGAGTATCATATGGAGTTCGTGTGCTTGTGCAAATATGTTGTACACATGGTGTCTATATGGAGTCTAGAGTTCGTCGGTTTGTTCAGGGCCTTGGTCCCTTGGTTATTAATGAAGCTGCTACAACTGCTCTGCATTCAGATATGAACTACGTGAAGATTGTGGGATTTGCCCAGGCTACGGAGGCTCGGAAATTAAAGATAATAATGGAGAGGGAGAATAGTAGTAGGGCCCGGTCAGAAGGCAACCCTGGGAGTTCAGTTGGATGAGGGAGATCAACCCTTGGGAGAGGGTCATCAGGGCCACCTCAGTCCTATGCTCAGTCCTCAGCCAGTGCGTTGTCACCAGGGCATAGTTATTAGCAGGGAGGTCGCATTGGACCAGGTTCAGACATCAGTAGGTTCCATCAGTCGGGTCGTTCAGGTGGGAGGTTCCAGCAGCAGCGGAGGGCCCCATGCCCTAAGTGTGGGAGGTTTCATTTTGAGCCCTGTTACTTGGACATACCGGTATGCTATAGGTGCAGAGTGAGAGGCCATGTTCAGCGAGACTGTCGTGCACCCTGTCAGGGCATGGGTAGGGGCACTGCTCAGCCATCCAGTTCTTCAGCCGCTATATCTTCAACACGCCCTCCAGCCCGCGGCTCTCCAGCTCCTACAGGGCACGGTGCATCTAGGGGTGGAGTATGGGGTCAAGGGGGACCCTGTCGGTTCTATGCTTTGAGTGGTCGCCAGAGTGCGGAGGCTTCTCCAGATGTTTCCACAGGTATTCTGACTGTTTAGTCACATGATGTTTATGATCTTATTGATCCCGGGTCTTCTTTGTCATATGTTACTCCATTTATTGCTTCAAGTTTTGGGATAGAACCCGAACAGCTTAACGAGTCGTTCTCAGTGTCGACTCCAGTTGGTGATTCTATTATGGCCGTGCGAGTCTATAGGAATTGTGTTTTCACGATGCGTGGTTGGGATACCATGGCCGATATTATTGAGTTAGAAATAGTAGATTTTGATGTAATCATGGGGATGGATTAGCTCTATTCGTGCTTTGCTAAACTCGTCTGCCGAACCAGAATTATGAGGCTCGAGTTTCCTAATGAACTAGTTATCGAGTGGGATGGGAATAATGTTGTGCCAAGAGGTAGGCTTATTTCCTACCTTAAGGCCTCAAGAATGATCAGAAAAATGTTCATCTACCATTTGGTCTGGGTTGCGGACACCGCTTCAGAGGTTCCTGCTCCCGAATCTGTGCATGTTGTGAATGAGTATCTAGAAGTATTTCCGAATGAGCTTCCTGGAGTTCTGCCAGATAGAGATATTGAATTCGAGATTGATGTATTTCCAGATACGCAACCAATATCTAGTCCACCCTACAGGATGACGCCAACGAAACTGAGAGAGTTGAAAGAACAATTGAAAGATATATTAGAAAAGGGTTTCATTCGGCCAAGTGTGTCGCCTTAGGGAGCACCGGTTCTTTTTGTCAGAAAGAAAGACGGATCGCTTTGGATGTGTATTGATTATCAGCAGCTCAACAAAGTCACCATCAAAAACAAATACCCATTGCCTCGGATAGATGATTTGTTCGACCAGTTGCAGGGTGCTAAGTTCTTCTCAAAGATTGATTTGCGGTCCGGGTATCACCAGTTAAAGATCAGGGAGCAGGATATTCCTAAGACTGCCTTCAGGACTCGATATGGGCACTTTGAATTTCTGGTAATATCTTTTGGGCTAACCAACACCCCATCAACTTTTATGGATCTTATGAATCGGGTTTTCAAACCGTTTCTTGACTCCTTTGTGATTGTCTTCATTGACGATATCCTTGTTTATTCGCGAAGTCAGGAAGATCATGCTACTCACCTCAGGGCAGTTATGCAGACTCTTCATCAGCACCAGTTGTATGCAAAGTTTTCAAAATGTGAATTTTGGCTAGAATCAGTCACCTTTTTGGGCCATTTTGTTTTCAGGGAAGGGATTCGGGTTGACCCCCAAAAGATTGCAGTGGTAAAGGATTGGCCTAGGCCAACAACCCCAACAGAGATTCGCAGTTTCTTGGGTTTGGCTGGATATTATTGGAGGTTTGTGGAGGGATTCTCTACCCTCGCCTCCCCATTGACTAAGCTAACGCAGAGNGTATGCTTCAAGACATCTCAAGAATCACGAGAAGAATTACCCGACGCATGATTTGGAGCTCGCGGCGGTTGTGTTTGCATTGAAGATTTGGCGGCATTATGTTTATGGGGTCCATGTGGATGTGTTCACAAACCACAAGAGTCTTCGGTATTTATTCAAACAGAAGGAGTGTAACTTAAGGCAGCGGAGGTGGTTAGAATTGCTCAAGGATTATGATATGAATATTTTGTACCATCTAGGAAAGGCGAATGTGGTAGCCGACGCTATTAGTCGGAAATCCATGGGTAGCTTGCCTCATTTGGAAGCAGGTCAGAGGCCTTTGACTCGGGAGGTTTATCAAATGGCCAGTCTGGGGGTATGTCTTTCGGCCTCAGATGAAGGGAATGTCGTGGTGCGTAACGGAGCGGAGTCTTCGCTTGTAGTGGAAGTCAAGGGAAAGCAATTTAGGGATCCAGCTTTGGCACAGTTGAGAGAAGCAATTCTGAATCACAAGACTATAGCATTTTCACTCAGCCATGATGATGGTGTTTGAGGTGCCAAGGGAGGCTATGTGTTCCGGATGTGGATGATTTTCGGGAGAGAGTTATGGCAGAGGCTCACAATTCTAGGTATACCGTACACCCAGGTTCTATGAAGATGTATCACGATCTCAAGGAGGTTTATTGCTGGAATGTTATGAAAAGGGGATTGGCGGACTTTGTGACTAGGTGTACAAATTGTCAGCAAGTGAAGGCCGAGCATCAGAGGCCCGGTGGGTTGGAACATCTTATGGAAATACCGACGTGGAAATGGGAAATGATCAATATGGATTTTGTGGTGGGGTTACCTCGCACTCAGCGCAAGTTCGACTCAGTTTGGGTGATAGTGGATCGACTCATGAAATCAGCTCACTTCTTGCCAGTCAAGTCGATACTACAGAACAGTAAGCTCAGTTATATATCAAAGAAATAGTCAGGCTTCATGGCACTCCTGTATCTATTATCTCAGATCGAGGGGCCCAGTTCACAACTAACTTTTGGAAGAAATTTCAGCAAGGTTTGGGTACGCAGGTAAATCTCAGCACAAATTCCACCCACAGACTGATGGGCAGGCAGAACAGACCATTCAGACGCTTGAAGATATGTTACGGGCTTGTGTATTAGATTTCAAGGTAGATGGGATGATCACTTGCCGCTTATAGAATTTGCTTATAATAACAGTTTCCATGCTAGTATTCAGATGGCCCCATTTGAGGCATTGTATGGAAGGAGGTGTAGTTCTCCAATTGGATAGTTCGAGGTTGGCGAGGTGATGCGTGGCTAGAATCCATAGTTTTAAGCGTTATGTACCTTACATTTTGTGTGATTTTGTGATAAAAATACACGTCATATGTGCATAATGGAGTCTATTTCATGTGTAGGTGAATTGGAGATGGAAGCCGAGCTAAATGGGTGCATAAATGTCAAAAATACGCTCAAGAGTCGAAAAGGAGTGACCCGGGCCACAACCGGGCGTTTTGGCCTTAAAGCTTGCCTGCCCAGGCATTAGTGGGGCGTTTTGTCCTTAAAGCCTGGCCTGCCCAGGCATTAGTGGGGCGTTTGGGTCTTAAAGCCTGGCCTACCCGGGCTATAGTGGGGCGTTAGAGCCCAAACGCCAGGCCTACCCAGGCTATAGCTGGGCGTTTGGGGCTTAACGCCTGGGGTCCCTGGTCTGGTAAATTCCGAGTTTTGAAGGTTTTAAGTGTTTTCCGGTTTGAATAGAAGTCTCCTACACGTTTAGGGTTTGTCCCAAATATATAAATAGACCCAAAAACACAACTTTGAGGGGGGAATGCCATTTTTGGAGAGAATATACACACAAAATCATTGAGAAAGCAAAGGATTATCAATTTTCTTCATCTTAATCTAGTGTTTTCCATTTATGCAAAACTTATGCAATTGTTTGATTCTAGTATGACTGGCTAAACACCCATTGTTCTGGGGTTGTGGTTTAGCCATGAATATTGTTATTCGACATTAACTTAACCTTGATTATAGTTCACTCAATATATGGTTGTTTCTTCAATTCTGCATTTAATTGCTTAATTGTTTGGCCAGCAATTTGGTTCTATATACTATCTATGTTATGCTTGGGAAAGCCGTATATAGATTAGAGAAGAATTGAAGAGAGCGCGATCTTAACCCTTCAGGGGAGCGGATTTGTGGTTGGGATAGGAATATACCTAGTCATTGTGCTTAATTAAACATTGTAATCTTAGTGCGTTCTAATGGATTAATTTCATAGGAATATAGGCGTTAATCTATTGAGAATAGGCGAGTAGTACTTCGGGAGAAGGCTACGAGAGCAATTATCGATTAATTATCAACCATGAGTGAATTATATAAAAGGGAGAGTTAATTAGAATGCAATACGAGTGGTGAATTAATCACAACCCTAGAATATTTTCCTCTATTGAATACATAACAATACTCTCGTTACTTGATAATTAGTTCATATAATCGTAGAATAAAGTAGTTACATTCCTGGATTTTGTTTTGGCTCGATTAAATAACAATTGGAGTGATTCAACAAGTAGTTTACGCAAGTCCCTGTGGGTTTGACATTCGATTTAACATTATATTACTTACTACGACCACGTATACTTGCGTGTGCATTTTGGAACCAACACGAGGCGTAACTGCTAGGACCGAATCTTGTGCACCAAGCTATAGAAAAAGTTAAAGTCATTCTGGAGAGGATGAAGACTGCTCAGAGTCGTCAGAAATCCTATGCGGACGTTCATCGAAGAGATTTGGAGTTTCAAGTAGATGATTGTGTATTTTTGAAGGTGTCTCCTATGAAAGGAGTGATGCGGTTTGGGAAGAAAGGAAAATTGAGCCCAAGGTATGTCGGGCCATATAGGATTGCTCAAAGGATAGGGCAGGTGGCGTATAGGCTGGAATTGCCCCCTAAGATGTCATTAGTGCACCCGATGTTTCCTGTGTCTATGCTGAAGAAGGTATTGGAGATCCATCTGTAATCATGTCAGTTGAGACCATTGAAATTGATGAAAAGTTGTCATATGAAGAGGTTTCGGTTGCTATTCTTGATAGGCAAGTTTGTAGGTTGCGGAAAAAAGAGGTCGCTTCGGTTAAGGTATTATGGCGGATTCAACAAGTCGAAGAAGCCACGTGGGAAGCGGAAAATGAAATGAATGAGAAATATCCCCACTTGTTTGAATAAGTCCGGTAGTGGTTTTGAAAGTTGTTATCTCTAAGAAATTACATTGGTCTCCACTCCCCTAATTACCCTATTATTGTGACTTCTCAAACTTTGTGCCATAAATGTATATGTTGTTGTGATTAGTTGGATCATGTGCAACTCATTGTAATAGCTGAATTATGTGCAACTAATTGTAATAGTTGAATTATGTGCAAAATTTTGGAGTTAGCCGAACTATGTGAGGGTTGTGGAAGTAATTGAATTATATGTAGCTTATTCAGATGACCGGATTATGTGCAAGTTGATAGAGTAACTGAAAATATGTGGCATTGGTTAAAATGTGTTTCGGGGGATCTCTGACATGTAGATAGGCCTAATTACAAAGGAAACTCTAGCGAAATTTCCAAAAACTATCGGAGTTAGTGAAAATTTGGGGGTTGGTTTATTTTGTGTTTTTCCTACTCTAGTGATTCCCCGATCCTCATTCGAGGATGAATGATTTTAAGTGGGGAAGAATGTAAAGACCCGTAAAATTTTATGGCTAAAAATAATGCCCAAATAGGTCCCCGTGTTGTTATAACTGTAGAAATTCTTAAAACGGACCCTTTTTGAGTAAAAAGCACCCCGGGACTTAAAAGATAAAAGTTTCTAGAGTTGCGTTGTTATGCGATGCACTATGCGATCGCATAATAGGTATGCAGACCACATAGTGGTCGCATACATGGACAGTCTGCAGTCCAATTTGAGGACAACTATGCGGCCCAAGATGCAATCACATTTTGAGAATGCGGACTGCATAGCTATCGCTTTCTTGCACCTCTATTTTTTCGGAGGGAGTTATGCTACGCACTATGCGATCGCATAACAGGTATGCAGACTGCATAGTGGTCGCATACCTGGGCAGTCCGGTTTCTTTTTGGCCTATTCGAGAGCCATTTATACGACAGGAATGCGGACCGCATAGCAGGAATGCGATCGCATTCCTGACCGTATTTCTGCTTCGGGACTTTTAAAATTCTAATTTTTATACCCGACCCCCGGTTCATTAAAACACTTACCCCCTTCCATTTTAAGGATTTTCTGAACAAAATAGAGAGAGGGAAGAGAGAGTTCTTGAGAGAGAAGGTTCCATCTTCACCCAAAATTGATTCTTCACCATCACTCGGGCTTGGAAGTTATTGGGTAATTGTCATCTTCTTCACTCTAAGAGGTGAGTCCCCATCCCATTTCTTTTTTATTTCTTAGGTTTTGGCTAAAAAGGGTAGAGCACATAAATTGATTTTCTTGTGATAAAAGCTGATACCTTGCATGCATATAAGTTAAACTCCCTAATCTAGTAAAGGAAACGAGTTTGTGTAATTATTCACTAAAAGGGGGTTAGTAATCTAAGGGGTCACATAACGTTCGATAAAATTCCTAAATGACTTCGAGTTATGTTTATGGTTCCTTATTCTAAGTGAAATATGTCACATTATTGAATAGATTGGCGGTGCTAGACGGTCCGGTGATTTGTGATAAAAAATTAAAGGGGAATTCCGATTCAAGGTATGTATGGATAACTTTAATCTTCATAGAGTCACCTTGTTGGTATCCGAGCATTCGGTATGAGTTTCTAGCTTATGCATATGTGAATCGATTGTTCTAATGTGTTGAGGCGTAAGATTCTGTTCTCTGATTGTCCTAGTTGATTACCGTGCCACCATGTTATATGAGCTTGTGAAAAGGTGATTATTTGTGCTTATTCTATCATGTGCAAAGCTCGTTAAATGTTGAATACATCAGTATGAGAGGATGTGCTGCAAAACGAAAGAAATGATAACAAATCAAATTGTTGAATGTACGTAAGTGCTAAATGATGTGTAGCAAGTAATGGAGGGGAAATGTGGATTTATCTAATTGAAATATATGTTGATGGTATGCCGTATATGACTCACCGTTTGGTAAAGATTTCTATGGCCTTGACTTCACATGGTTATTTGGTTGTTACGAATGTATATTCTTGATGATGAAAATCCTTGTGATTGAATTGATTGGTTGATGTTGCTATCAAATGTAATTGTACGGTGGGATCGGGTTGCACGCCGCAGCACAACTGTAAGGTGGGATTGGGTTGAACGCCGCAACAGAATTGTAAGGTGGGATCGGGTTGCATGCC
>ML418592.1:27017-50263 GCA_005239525.1 Nicotiana knightiana | reverse complement strand
AGGGTTCGCCCTAAACATATAAATAGACACCAAACAACACAACTTGGGCAGACGGAAGAGATTAGAAGAGATTCGGAAGGCAAGACACCAATTTGTACATATTTTCTTCATTACTTTGTAATTTAATTATGCAAGTTATTTTGGCTTTTATTCTTATGAACTTATTTAGCTAACTTCTTTAATCTACGGTTTTGGTAGAACCCGTTGAGGGATAAACGTATTGTGTTATTAATCTAGTTTCGATTGGTTGATTAATCTCTATTTGTTCAACTACGTTCTTGTTGTAGTTAATTGAATGGCCATCAATTAACTGTTCCTATTTATTATGTAGCTACTTGAGAGAGAGTGCATATCTAGGTAATTGTTTGAACAACATCACTCCCGGAGTATAGACGAAAGTCATAACCGAGGGTTTAGAGGTTGGATTAGAGATAACGATACCTCGGGTGCAATCTAAAGTGAACTGTAATGCAATCAAGCTAGCGTAACTTGAGAGAGTGCGTCTAGTAAATTATCATAATTACTTGAAAGAGATTTATGGTAGATAGAGTGTTCATGATTGATAGAAACAACTAATCAAGCTATATGAAGTATCCGAGAAGTAAGTTCACCGACGGGGGAAACCATAATCTTAGATCTTTATTACAATTGTTTACACTTTAGCGTAGTTAATTTTTAGTTTTAATATTTAGAAATAGTAATTTAAATAACCTCAAGTGACAGTTGAGTATTCTAACAACTTGCTTGATACGTAAATTCCCTGTGGGATCGACTCTGGGCATAATACCCAGGATTATATTTGCAATGCCCGCTTAGTCTTTTATTAGACATAGTTGAGCGTGATCAATACCCTATGTTGGGAAAGAAATCATCAACTAGGGATTGTATACCCTATATTGGCATCAACTAGGGAGTGTATACCCTACTTTGGGAAGATCATCAACTAGAGGTTATATACCCTATGTTGGAAAAGAAATCATCAACTAGGGATTGTGTACCCTATGTCGGCATCAACTAGGGAGTGAAGATCCTATGTTGGAAAAATCATCAACTAGGGATTGTATACCCTATGTTGGGAAAGAAATCATCAACTATGGATTGTATACCCTATGTGGGAAAAGGTGTAGCTAGGGTTTGGAGACCCTATACCACTTCAGGTTTGAGCTGTTTTCCCACCATTGTTTTCTTCATTTCTTTTCTTTTTATTTTATTTTGAGTAAATGCGGGAAAGGATTTTGGAGACTCCCTTTTGGAGTTGTTGCTGCAAAGCTGCTTCTAGATCTTGCGCCCTTTCTTTTGGTTACACTTGCATATGCAAGGTTGCTTTGAGTTACACCTGTTTCCTTTAAACAAAGAACAATTTGTTAGTTTGAAATGGTGGTTGGTTTTGCGACCTTGACTTTCAACAACTTGATCTCCGTTCTTGTGACGAAGATCTCGACCACTTTCTTGCTCACTGGGGATTGGGTTTCATCTCTAATCCCGGGGATCCTGGCTTTCCAGATTTTAACATGGCGCTCGATCACGTGGGACCCAATTATTTGACTTTATTTTGCCTTTATAGGCCTTTCACTTTCTTTTTCTGGATTTTCAGAGTATGGGGGGAAGTTTTGGTCCCTCAAATTCTGCTGCAACGGTAAGTCGCGTGAGACTTAACCTTTTCCAACTTACTTAGCCTTCATCGGCCTTTCATTTCTGATTTTCCCTCTAACTTTTTGGAGCACTTCGTTTTTTTGAAATTTTGTCAAGATGGCTAGCCACGTGGGACTCAACCTTTCGAATTCATTCTCCTTTATAGGCACTTCAATTTGATTTTCTTGTTTCAAGGGTTTTTGAGTTTGAAGCATCGGTCGCTATGGCCAGTCGAGATCGACTCGATGCCCCTGACGAGGCTGGGTGCCTTTTGCATATTAGCCCGTGTCAAATGAGAGCCCTGTAAATCAGTCTTGCCATCTTGTCTTTGCCTTAGTTTAGGAACAAAGTTAGACCGAAAGGGATTCCAAAAAAAAAATGATAGAGTGGACAATGAATTTAAACAAGAGGTGTCCCTTTCGAGGAAAGGAAAGAAGGACTTATCTGGAGTGCATGCGGACTTCAATGAACATGACATGCCTTTTGGACTGGATGCCTGATCCGTGTAAACCGTTCGACTCTCATAAATTCATCACAACGATTACCTCGAGGTTGAGAAACCTTGCCCCGGACCATTTCCATGTCAGTGACCAATTATCCTCTTTTCGATCAGTGGTGCCCTTTGTGGGTTTTCACTGACTAACCTCTCTCATTTATCTTCTCACCGTCACCTTGTAGTGCTCTTTGCGAGTTTTCACTAGCAAGACTCTCTTATTTTCAATTTCTCTGCTCACTGTCGCCTTACGGTGCCCGTGTAGGTTTTCACCAATAAGACTCTCTCATTTTACTTTTCTCTCATTTGCTTGCATGTGATCCAAATAATTGTATCCTCCAATTTTGATCATCTTTGCCGATTGATTGGAAGGACTTGAACGGGATTTTGGGTAAAAAGAATTTGGACTGAATTACAACTTTGGAACCTTTAAGGCGAACTCATCGCCAAACCATTATAATTTCTACCCCAGTTTCACTTTTGGGGGAATTTTGGATTTTTAATTTGGTGTGATTGAACCCCAGGGAGAGACTGCCTACGTATCCTTTCGGAATCAAGTCGAACGTAGTTCAGGGAACTTTTGTTTTTGTTTTCGATTTTTGTCTTGTTTTTCCTTTGTTTTGTTTTCTATTTTTTTTTTTTTTCATTTCATCATTTTTATTTCTTTTTTCATTTTTCGACATTTCTTTTTTCTTGTTTTCCAATAACACTTTTGGGTTCCAAAGAGGGTAATCAAAGAAGAGTAACCGGCTCAAAGGGTTTGCGAAAAGGGTTAATGGTGTTTGGGTAACGAGAATGAAAGCCTTCGTCATCCCAACCGGAGAACATTTGAAAATATATGGAGGATCAAACATAGTACCTTTTAACTGCACCTACGTTGACAATTGTATTAGGGACATTTTCTTCGAACCCCAAGTACAACACACTCTTTTGGCAGTACTCTGGTTGCAACGCATGGACCTTTCCAATCTGGACCAATTTTATTTTGGTTGTTCCGATTCATTGTTTTCTTTCCTTGATCTATCTTCATTTGCATTCTGATTCTTGATTCATAATTTTGAAGTCTGACAGCGTTTTAAGATTTTTTGACTGCACCTGCGTCGACAGTTGTTTCAGGGACATTTTCTTTGATGTATCCCAAGTACAAACACACTCTTTTGGCAGTACTCTTGTAGTAATGATGGACATTTCCAACTTAGACCAATTTTTCTTTTTCTGTTCTGATTCATTGTTTTATTTCCTTAACCCAATTTCATTTGCATTCTGATTATTCTGAAGTCTGACAGCGTTTTAGGATCTGGGCATAAAGTCCGCAAGCATGTCATGTTATTGAAATCTGCATTTGAACAGAACTGGAAGTAGAGTAAGAAAAGAGACAAGATTAAGAGACATTCTTGGAAAATGAAAAATTCATTCCATTTGATTTTTTTTGTTGATTTTTTGTTTTGTTTTTAAGTTTAAAAATAGATGGTTTTACATTGGAAAGTAAGACAAAAAAGTAAATCATTCGGATCACACCCTGAGATAATCCGGACGCAGAAAGGATAGCAAGACTGGCTACTGAGACTCCCATCTGATGGGGAGAACCTTCAGGCTTGGCGACCATTTTTTGGCTTTTCTTCTGTTTCGGCAATGGCTGCAATGGCCTTCAGTGCCGGATCAAATTCTTCATCTTCACAAATCATTCTGACTACTGGCTCAGTGTGAGCAGACAGAGGGTTATTAATCATATTAGAGTCTTATCCATTCCTAAACACTATTGCTTGGACCTTGATGAGGTCTTCCACTGCTTGTTTTTAGAGTCCAACAATCTTCAATGTCATGCCCCACTGCTCCTGAGTGGTATTCACATCTAGCATCAGCCCGGGGCGATGGGGACTCGGGGTTCGGCCGATTTGGGGCCACTGGCTACAGTAGACCTATCTTGACCAACTCTTGGAACAAGCAGAGTATGATTCACCAATAGGGGTGAACTGATTCTTTTTGAAAGGCTATCTTGGGCGAGGATTGTATTGGGAAGCATTTGATTGGGTATTATATGGAGCTTGGAAAGGATGGGCATTTCTGGGAAGTGGAGCTCGATTTTGGGTATAATTTTGTGGTCGTGTGTAAGGTTGTGTGTTCATCACCACATAGGGGGCGGGGACATAGCATAGGCTGCTTCCTGATAAGGATAATAGTGTTGTGAAGCTCTGGGAAATGGGCCTGGATATTCCCGAAGTCGTCAAGAATTCCTAGGGCCTGAAGCCATCATGTCTCCCTCTTTTCTCCCGTTTATGCTCATCAAACCCTCCGAACCATTCTGAACGGCCTGTGATGTGGCCTTAAAAGCAGATTGACACAAGATTCGGCCCGTTTTCAAACAATTTTCGACCATCTCCCCAATTTTGATAGCTTCAGCGAACGGTCTACCCAAAGCAGACATCATGTTCTGGAAGTAGTCCGCCTATTGGGCCTGTAGAAAGATTGTAACCATTTATGCTTCGTCCATGTGGAGGCTTTACCTTGGCAGCATGCTCACGCCATTTGACAGCGTATTCGCAAAAGCTTTCTGCAGTTTTCTTTTTCAGATTGGACAAAGAGTTCCTGTCAGGAGAGATGTCCATATTATACTGGAACTGGCGGACAAAGTCTCGGGACAAATTGTCCCACACATGCCAATGGGTAATTTCTTGATCCATATGCCATTCAGAAGAGATCCCGGTGAGGCTTTCCCCAACGTAGGCCATTATCAACTCCTCTTTTTCACCAGCACCCCTCAGTTGGTTACAATATCGTTTCAAATGAGCAATCAGGTCTCCTGCCCGTCATACTTTGACGTCTTGAAACCAATTGGCAGGTGAACATGTGGAAACATGCATAAATCGGAGTAGGAGAGACTCTTCTGAACACTCAAACCATGTATGTTCTTTAAGCTTTGCTCTAGGCTTCTCACCTTCTGAGCCATTTCTTCCTGCTCGGGGTTTCTCATTGTTCTTTGCTGACCCATGGGAGACTCATATTGCGAGTGCTGAGGGTATGAGTTTGGCTTGGGCACTGTTGGATGTGCCATAGTGGAGACTGGTGGTGCAACGAACATTGTTGTATGTGCCCTTGAATCTGATGCCTGGGGTGATCCACAGAAGGCATTTTGGGGCCATTAGGCGGCATTAGAGGGCGCCCACATGGGAAGATTGAATTGGGCACAAGGATGTGGAAAGCCCATCTGAACCGGGAATCAACTCAGGAAATCAGGGATTATACTTGGCGGTTCCCTACAGTTAGACTAGGCGTCCCACATTTCCAACATGCGGCGACGTAACATTCTATTTTCTTCAGCAGTTGCTGATTCTGGCTGCGGAATAGCCGATGCCGGGCTATCCTCAGGACTGATGATCGGTAGAGTGATTATGGAGGTCATGCCTGCATTTGGATTTTGTGAAGGATGGGAGGCTAGACTACCGACAAAACCAACCACCGAAATATAACCTGTCTTATTTGCACATACAATAACCTGGTTAGTTGGAGACATTTAACAAATAGGGAATCGCATATTGGGGATGCAATGCATCTAACATGTGTTTGAACGGTTGTGTGTTTCATCCCGGCCTTTGAATGTCCCTTTCCAATTTTGCCTCTCCCACTTCTCTCTCTTTTTTTTTGATTTTTTTTCATATCTAGATTCCTTTTTCTCTCTTTTTGTTTTCAAGAGTTTCTAGGCATTTTCAAATATCGGGGTTCTCAAAATTGGGTGAATTTTCTATCCTACCTCACTCTTTTTGTTTTCTGTTGATTTTCGTTCCTTAGCCGGNGATGCATCAGGATGGTCTTTTTGTTTCGGGTACACCTGTCCTAGACGGACCCAACCCCTGTGTTGAGTCCCCTAAGTCAAAATGCACATGATGCAGATAATCGTTCCTACTAGGGATCTGGCATGAGGTTTTTTCATTCTAGGGTTAAACCTGGGGTTTTTGTTCTAGACCTGGATTACCCGAGCGGACAACTCAAGTCGGGGTGGGAGCGACGTACCGGTAGCACGAAAGGCTATCCGGCCTAGTGGCTAGTCCATCCCCGTATTTCTTACTTGGTATGACCTCTAACAAAAAGGCGGGCCACGCGAACGTGTGCACCAATTTTAGAAGACTCAGAAGGGAGGCGAAGAAGGCAGTTTAAATGCAGTTCAAATAAATATCAAAGCGGTAAATAAATAACAATTAGCACATTGAGCGCACAAAATACACTAATATCACAATTAATAAAGCCAAGTAAAATTACATTAACAAGCTCGAATTCTTGAACCATGCACCAGAGATTCTGGGTTCGATTCCCCAGCGGAGTCGCCAGAGCTGTCGCACCTCCTTTTTCACCCGATAAGGGTGGATAAGGGAGTTTTTCCACTTTAAGTGACATTATTCGTTTTTTGGGATTTATTTTATTCAGAGTCGCCACCCGGATTTTTTTACGGTGTTCCGAGACACCATTTATTTATTAGAAATCCCAAAATCGAGGAATTTTGACTCTGTTTAAATTGTCTGCGAACCAGAAATCCGGGCAAGGAGGTGTTAGGCATT
This sequence comes from Nicotiana knightiana, assembly GCA_005239525.1. Classification (NCBI taxonomy): domain Eukaryota; kingdom Viridiplantae; phylum Streptophyta; class Magnoliopsida; order Solanales; family Solanaceae; genus Nicotiana; species Nicotiana knightiana. The sequence continues at coordinate 43,588 of ML418592.1, read as the reverse complement.
CCCTAATTCCACGATTCTAGCACGATCGCTTAATGATTAAACTTGGCCTAAATTGTTTAATTACTGATTTTAATACCTATGTGCATTTTAATTTTACCGCTTTTTAACTACTCGGTTTATCTAAGGGATTACCTTAATGCGAGTTACGCGTACGTATACTCGTTTAGTTTTGGCGCATCAAAAATCATGTCACGCGTGCGTGTACACAATTCACAACACTTAGTTTATTTAAGAAAGATTTTGTCCAAAGTCACGCGAACGCGTCCTTTGAATTTCTTTGAAAATCGACGCATAAGTGTACACAATTTATCACGCTTAATTATTTAAGAAAAAAAAACTTGGCCAAAGTCGCACGAATGCGTACCTTAATTTTATTTTGAAAAATTATAATTATGTCACGCGAACGTGTACACAATCACGATAATAATTTTAAAAGATTAATGAGTAAATGTAAAAATTCATGTCGAAAATTACATATATTTACCAAGATGTTTCGAACTTGAAGAAGAATGGGAAACAAGAAAATGAACTACTTAGTCTGATTATCTTCTCTTCCCTATAGAGTCTTATCCCCACCAATAAGATTTGATCAGCATATATAACATTAAGTTTTCATCTGTTCTAAGTCATTTATATTTCAGCAGAGACTAAAAACTAAGAGAGTTCAAGCTAATAACATGAAGCACAATACTACAATATCGCATGTCATTTTCAAAAATATTTTCTAAACCATACAGAACCAGAAGAATATCAGTAACGAAATAATACCTGGAATTTTTAAGCTGTCAAATATAATAAAAATCGTCTTCAATGCATTAACAAAGAGGGATCCAAACCAAACATTATACAATTGCAATGACTATTCAGTTAGAAAAACTAAAATCTAACCACAACACCGGATCAGAGACGCGAACAAAACCTTAAAACGACACCGGAGAAAACTCTAAACCAACAACAACTCAATCGAACTTAAGACGAAAGCAAATCTGAGTGCACCGGTGATATAAAGCTCAAACTCTAGCTAGATGCAGAAAACTTTCTCGGTTAGCTAGCAGTTCCGGTACAAACAGCAACAAATGGCAACCAACGGCTTCATTTTTGAACTCTGGACAACATTTTTAGGCTATTTGGAGCATTTTTTAACTGCTGTTTTTGTGTATTTTTATAGCATAGGATTTCAGATCTCAACAATGAACTTCCAATGAAGAAAATGAGTTTATGGGTGTATTATATGAGCATGAGGAAGTGAACGAGTGAGACGGAGAAAGAGGCGACAAATCTGTTATGTTGAAGAAGCAATTATCAGTTTGGAATCGATAAGGAGAGGTCGGCGGTTGCTAGGGTATACAAAATGGGGGATCTGTTCTTTGTTTATGTGTGTAGAAAATCAGAGAGTGAGAGAGATGATGTAGCTTTTCGATTTTTCTCTAAGGGGAGGGGAAGTCTGCCATTTTTTGTCTATGGGAGGGATAGGTCCGATTTTTTAGTCTTCTCTTTTTGTCTAGGTCTAGATCATAATTATATAGAGGAGGAAATTAGGGTATATTTTAGAGATGAGGGGATATTGGGCTGATGGGTAGGTTAGGGAAATGGGCTAGCCTAGTTTTAACAAAAACTAACATCTTCTTTCACTTCTTCAATTTTTTCAATATTAACCACTTTAACCCAAATTTTAATTTAAATTCCGTTTCTTGTGTGGCTAGGCTATTTATTTACTAAAATTATTCTTTGGTTACTTTTTAGGAGTAGATTCCATGTGGGGCAAAAATTGGGTGTTCACAATCGCTTGTTAGGAAAACTAAATTTCCTAACACATACCAGGCCAAACTTGTCCTTTGTCGCACAACACTTCATCCAATTCATGCAAATACCTCGTCAACCCTATCTAGATGCTGCTTTTCATTGTCTCTGATATCTCCTCAAGGACCCAGGATTAGGGCTTTTTCTTAATTCCAAGCATGATTTTCAGCTCCTTGCTTTCTGTGACTCGGATTGGGGATCTTGTCCACAAACTCGCAAATCTATTAGTGGTTTCTTTATCAGTTTTGGGGGTTCTCCCTTCTCTTGGAAATCCAAGAAACAAACCTCAGTATCTTTATCCTCTACTGAAGCAAAGTACTGATCTATGCGTAGAGTTACTGCTGAGGTTACCTAGCTAATCCGCTTGCTCTCTGATCTTTCATTTTCTCCTCCACTACCGGTTGATCTACTCTCCGACAGTCAGGAAGCCATCCACATCGCAAAAAACCCAGTCTTTCACGAGCGTACTAAGCATGTGGAGTTGGATTTCCACTTTGTCCGGCAACAATTTCTGGCCGGCACTATCTCCCTTTCGTACATTGCTTCAAAGGCTCAGATCGCCGACATCTTCACTAAACCGCTAACTGGACTGACTCACAGCTCCATCCTTACCAAGTTGGGTGTAGTTGCACCTCCCTCCAACTTGAGGGGGGGTGTTGGAGCTGTATGTTTCCCACCAGACGCCATGGATAAAAGAACTATAGAGGAAGAAGAAGAGACAAGAAGTGGGAACCTAATAGACTTTGGTCTTAACGAAACAGATTCAGAATTTGGTCACATTGACCAAAGGTCAAAAGACCCCTCTTATCCTCCTTCGGTAATTGCATCTCAACCGTCTAAATACAAGGCTCAACTAAAGATCAAGACCATTCATCATATCATGGTTGATTTAATTAGGACCATTTGATATAATACAGTTGTCCACTTTGGATTCTTTGCATAGTGTTTTCTTTAGTGCTTGCTGAGCACGTGAACAGTGTAAATAAATACATATTAGTTATTATTCTTTAGCTAAACAGTTATAGATACACAAATAGGAATATAACACGTGTAGAATAGAGTAACAAAATTTAATTCTTTTATCTTGTATATTACAAGATAAAAATTCTTCATCAATCTTCTTCCTTCATCAATCTTCTTCTCAACATTTCTTCTTGAAGTAGAGAATGTATGTCTATTTCCTTCATTTATTCACTTCTACCATTTGTTGCTCTCGATGTATTTTCTAACTTCTTTATTTATTGTCGTCGATTAACAAGATATCCAAAGAAACATGCGATGTGCCCTCTTAACAAATTATAAATATTACTTGCTCTGGTCTATATTAAGTGATTTTTTTACGTTTTTATTTTGATTCTAAATAAGTGATAGTTTATATAATCAAGAGAATTAACTTTGTTTTTCCAAACTTTCCCTTGTTTACAAATCCCAATATGACAAGTTAACAATATGCTAATTTTAATTAAGGATAATTTAGTCAAAATATTTTTTTTTTTTCTTATGGGAGTTAGTATTTTCTTAAAGAGTGTGTCAAAAGCCAAAAAGCCCCCTATTATGGATTGAAGGGAATACCTTTGGTCTTAAATTTTAGTCGTTTTAACAAATTATCTTGTTTTAAAACATTTCACATTTTAGACAAAAATAAGAAGTTACTCTTTTTTTCATCAAACTTTATGGTTCAATTAGTAGAGTATTAAGAGAAGTTTAAGGAGATAGACTTATAATTAAGACTATATTATACATCTTTTTAACAAATATATAAAATATTTAAAAGACAAATAATATGTACCGGAATGAGTATATTATTGAAACCTACACAAAGGCAAAAAGTAAGGATGAAATTCAAGTCAAAGCTCGTGAAATCTGGTCTCTCCACCAACCCCCTCTATTTTTTTAAAAAAATTAATAAAATCTTTTTCCCACTACACCAAGTCACCACCAACCCTCTAATGACAAAAAGGTATAGACGGGCAATAGCTTATCTTGTGGTTGTTGGTTAGCAAGACTTGGCGAAATCAATCAAGCATGCTTTAATTTATTTTACTTAAATTTATTGCTTATTTCCTCATTTTAAATTATCAATTCATAATACGATTACTTAGTTAATTAAGCCTAACAACATGACAAATCACAACTTTAAATAAGCAATGCAGGCAACAGTATAAATTTTGCTGACTTCTGACCGATCTTGAAGTGAAGCAAATTTTCAAATTTGATCCTAACAAGAAAAGATAAAGATTCGAGGAAATTTCTTTTCTTGACTTACACAAAATTTCATGTATTGACTCACTCGCTCGTAGAGTAATTCTTCCTTAAGATAAAGAAAATAAAAATAAAAATAAAAATAAAAAGAGTGTATCCGGAGTAAAAAGATAATTAATAATTAAATATTAAACCAAAAAACAATGATAAAAGTTATATGCAATAGCAGTTTTAGAATTTAATCAAACAATTTGGTACAATAACAAGCCGTTGAAGTGAAAGAAAATAAATCATTTTTTGTTGTTTAGTTTTTAGCGAAAATATTTCCTAGCTCATTTTTTTATGGAAGTTATCCTTCTTCACAATTATCTCTAATTTTTAACTTTACATTATTGATTTTACCAACATTCATATATTATTATCAAATTTTTAGTACTAAAATATTTCATCAAAAAACTATATATTTGCGAATATTATCCTCATCTATCTATAACACTAAGAGCCCGTTTGGACATAAAATTTTTTTTACTTTTTTTCTAAATATTTTCACTTTTTTCGAAATTAATATTTGGCCACAAAATTTTTCAATTTTCACTTGAAGATGAATTTTGGAATTTTTGAAAAATTTGAAAAACTCCAAAAAATTATTTTTCAGATTTTTCACTCAAATCACTCACAAAACTTCAAAAACAACCCAAAATAATATTCATGTCCAAACACAACTCTAATTTTCAAATATCATTTTTACTTGAAAATGTTTTCACTTTTTTTTTTTTGGAATTTTACAATTCTTATGTCCAAACGCCCACTAAATGTTTCTCCGAAATTTTTTTTCATTCTCTAACCAAATACTAGAAGTATATTTTTCAAAAAATAAATCATTTTTCAAGAAGTGATTTTTATCATACCAAACGTATTGAACTTACTATCACGTATATATCTTAAGCTTTTACGAGTGGTTATCTCTTGATCAGGATTGGTACGTAGCTTCTTCTAAACATTGTTCACCTACGAAAAATGAATTTAATTGGTCAAGTTGAATTAAAATGAACCAAAATTTTATTTGTTCTCTTTTGTATATCCTTATATGGCATTTATTCTTTCATATGAACTATTGCATAATAACATTAAGCTTGTCCTAGTCAAACTTTATCACTTATCCTAATTGATATACTATTATATATGCCCCTAGAATTGTTAGATCAATTTTCTTTTAGTAGATCTGAGACAAAATCTAAAGTTGGCAAAAATGAATGTTATAAAAGGTTTGAGAGGGATAAACTTGATATTTTGTACAAATTAATTGGGCATAGAAATGGAAAAGTACGACATAAACTTAATGGTTGGTAGGAAAAAAAAGGTTTACGTCCATATTTTTATCTTTGGTTGATAAATTGTACAGCAACCAATCGTCCAGCTTATATTATGTGTGCCCACAGTGATAGAGACACTCTTAGTGAGAGGTGTCATCGGATACTGCTTTGTAAAACAAAACAAAAATAAAAGAGAATTTTTATATATGTTTGTAAATAATATTTTTTTAAAACGAGGTTACACTTGTAAATAATAGTAGTGAGTATAATAAGAAAATAAATATTGAATTGAAACAAAGTGTAAATAGTCGCAAATCCAATTCACTTAATTACAAGACGAATTTCAACAATTAATCGACACTATTTGTAAAAAAAATTTAGTACGTCACAACCCCAATACAAACCCAAAACAAAAATTGCATATGTACCCGTTTTTTTTTCTTTCTGGCAAAGCAACAAGTAAAAATTTATAAAGTTTTGTACTACTGCAACTCATATTTTAATTGTTGGAAATTAAACCAATATTAATTAGTATTCTAAGATTTGATATTTATTACTAGTTTTTTATAATTTATGTCTAGTTAGGATTTGTTTATGTAATGACCCGATCGGTCGTTTTGAGCATTTGCACTTCGATCGGTAGTTTGAGAGCATGAGTAGCTCTGTATGATGTATTATGACTTGTGTGAATCATCGGTTTTGATTTTCAGGTTATGCGGAATCGATTTGGAAGAATGAATTTCATGATTGAAGCTTTAAGTTGGAAGAGTTGACCAAGTATGACTTTTGTGTGTTTGACCTCGGAATGAAATTTTGATGGTTTCGTTAGGTCCAGAGGGTGATTTTGGACTCTATGTCCGGATTTGCATTTGTATATTTATGGAAGGTTTCAACGCAAATTGACGAAAGTTGGAAATTTAAAAGTTAAGAAAGTTCATAAGTTTGACAGGGAGTCGACTTTGATGATATAGAGTTCGGATTGTAGTTCCGGGAATTTGAATAGTTTTTTTATGTCATTTGGGACGTGTGTGCAAAATTTGAGCTCATTCCGGGTTGATTTGATATGTTTCGGCACGAGTTTTGGAACTTGAAAGTTCAAAAGTTCATTAAGTTCGATTTGAGGTGCAATTCGTCGTTTCGATGTTGTTATACGTGATTTGAGGCCTCAAGTAGGTCCATCTTATGTTATAGGACTTGTGGAAATGTTTGGACGTGGTCTCGAGGGGCTCGGGCGTGTTTTGGATCGAATTCGGATCATTTTCCTTTATTTTGGCATTGTTGGTTCTGTTGAGCATCTAGTTTCCTTATTCGCAATCGTGTAGAGTTAATCGCGATTGCGTAGAGTTTTTTGATGGCTAGGGAAGAGTTGTTCATCGTGTTCATGAGTCCTCAGACACGTTCGTATAGGTTGTTGCAGTTTGAGCAACGCGTTCGTGCAAGTATACACATTTTCACGTAGTGATTTGGACTGAGCTGGGCAGAGGCTGTTTCTCTTCGCATTCATGGTCTTGTTTCAGCGATCACGTAGTTTGTGAGCTTTGTGTACTGCGTTCGAGTGGCTTTATACACGATTGCATAGGGTATTTTTTGGGGCAATGCTTTTCCTTCTTCGCGATCGCAAGGGTATTTCCGCGGTCGCAATTCATTGATTTGCCTAAGTGATTATAAAGTACTCTATTTTTTAAGTTTCGGCAATTGCTACATATTTGGAGCTATGGAGCTCGGATTGAAGCAATTTTCACTATATGGATTGGGGTAAGTGTTCTCTACTCGATTTTGCTTTTATTTCATGAATCTATCTTCGTTTTTGGCATTTGATTGAGGATTTCAAGAGAGAAATTGAGGGTTTTAATTTAAAGTTTCATGGAGTAAATATTTGAGTTTTGAACATTGGTTTGGATCCGGATTTGAGTGAAACTAGTATGGTTGGGCTCATAATTGAATAGATTGTCGAATTTTATAAGTTTTGTCAAGCCTTAGAACAAATGCCGGGATATGCCAAGTTCATGAAGGATTTGGTAACAAAGAAGAGATCAATAAATTGTGAAATGATCAAAATGACATATCAAGTGAGTGCTATTGTGCACTCCATGGCTCCAAAGTTAGAAGATCCCGATGCCTTCACAATCCCATGCACTATTGGGAATGCCGATTTTGCTAAAGCTTTAAGTGATTTAGGGGCAAGCATTAACTTGATGCCCTACTCTGTGTTCAAAACGTTGGGGATCGGGAAACCAAGACCCACATCTATGAGATTGCAAATGGCGGATCGGACAATGAAAAGGCCATTGAGGATAATCGATGATGTGTTAGTTTAGGTCAACAAGTTCATCCGTCCCACAGATTTTTGTGATCCTTGATTGTGAGGTTGACTATGAGGTGCCTATTATCTTGGGAGACCTTTCCTTGATACAGGGAAGGGCCTGATTGATGTGGAAGGTGGTGAGCTCACCTTCTGGGTGGACGATGAAAAAGTGGTGTTCCATGCATGCAAATCAATGAGGCAGCCAAATAGCAACGAAGTTTGTTCGTTCGTAGATCTAGTGATCGAAGTAATTGTTGATGACACAAGTGTTGTGATGAATGTTAAGGATACCTTGGAAGTTGTGTTTCTAAATCATGATGAGGATGAGAAATATGGCTTTGTGGAATGTGTCAATGCTTTCAAGGAATGAGGTCATATACTTATGAGCCCAGAAAATTATCCTTGGATCTTGAGAACAGGAAGACTTCTCCAACAAAGCCCTTAATCGAGGAGCCTCCCACCTGGAGTTAAAGCCTTTGCCTTCACACCTCAGATATGAGTTCTTGGCCCTTGTTCCACTTTACCTGTTATTCGTTCCTCATGCTTAACTAACATGCAAGTAGATTCTACCTTGGTGGTGCTCCAAAGGATAAAGAAAGAAATACGTTGGACATTGACGGATATTCGGGGTACCCGCCTTTTGCATGCACAAAATTATTCTGGAGGAGGAATCCAAACCCTCTGTGGAATATCAAAGAATATTGAATGAGGTTATGCAAGAGGTAGTGAAGAAAGAGATCATCAAATGGTTGGATGTCGGGGTTGTTTACCCCATTTCAGATAGTTCGTGGACCTCGCCGGTGCAAGAACTGTCACCAGGTGGAGAGTGTGTATGGATTATAGGAAGCTCAACAAAGTTACTCAGAAAGACCATTTTCCGCTTCCATTTCTTGATAAAATGTTGGATAGGTTGGTCGGACGTGTTTTTTCTTTCTTTCTTGATGGATACTCCGAATATAATCATATTCTTATTACTCCCGAAGACCAAGAGAAGACCACTTTCACTTGTCTCTATGGCACTTTCACATTCTCGCGGATGCCATTTCGGTTATGCAATGCACCGATGACTTTTCAATGGTGTATGATGTCCATATTCACCGATGTGGTGGAGGACTTTCTTGAAGTTTTCATGGACGATTTTTCTGTGGTGGGGAATTCTTGGATAACTTGGACAAGGTATTGGAACGATGTGAGGAAACTAACTTGGTTTTGAATTGGGAGAAGTGTCACTTTATGGTCAAGGAAGGCATTGTACTCGGTCACAAGATTTCAAAGAATGGTATTGAGGTTGATAAAGCCAAAATTAAAGTGATTTCCCCTACTTCCGTGAAGGGAGTGAGGAGCTTTCTAGGTCATGCAGGGTTCTACCATCGGTTCATCAAGAACTTTTCTAAAGTGGTAAACCCCTTGTGCAAAATTTTGGAGAAGGATGCCAAGTTCCATTACAATGAAGATTGTATGAAGGCATTCAAGTTACTCAAGTATAAGTTGACTACCACTCCTATTATCATCGCACCAAATTGGAGCTTACCTTTTGAGCTCATGTGTGATGCGAGCGATGTGGCGGTTGGAGCGGTATTGGGGCAACATATTAACAAGATCTTCCATCCGGTCTACTATGCTAGTAAGACCGTGAACGAGGCCCAAGTCAACTATATAGTGACAAGAAAGAACTCATTGCTATGGAGAAGCTCCATCCGTACTTGATGGGTGCAAAGGTGATTGTTCACACCGACCATGCGACGATTTGATATTTGATGAGCAAGAAATATTCTAAGGCAAGATTAATGCGGTGGGTACTTCTTTTACAAGAGTTTGATCTTGAGATTCAAGACCTCAAGGAGAGTGAAAACCAAGTGGTGGACCACTTGTCCCGATTGGAGGAGGAGGGGAGGAAATATGATGGCCTTGAGATCAATTATTCATTTCCTGACGAGCAACTCCTATGTATTTCTATGACTGGGATGCCATGGTTAATCAACTCTGAGTCACCAGCAGAACACATACCCGATCAGTCAGAAACCTTCCATTGATCCCATCCAGGAGAAAATCACGATACATAACATGCTCCTTACACCGGTAGGAAATATCCATCTCAAATTGTGGTAGAAACCATCAGAACTCTTTGAAACCCATTAACACGCAACCAAACCATCAGAATGAATCTCTCTAACTCAACCAAGCCACGCAGGTTTCCAAACCCAAGAGTATTACCACAAAACACCCGTAAAGCATCACCTCATCATAAGAACAAAATGAACCGAACATACCATTACTATATTGATCCAACCTACTACCAAGTTTTCCTGTTTCCTACGAATTTCTTCTGAATTTCCTTCAAGTTAACACTCCTCCTCGCCATAATACCATAATCCTCAACCAACACTCACCCCACAATATTCTAGAATAAAACCACCGGGACACCCACTCTGAAGAGACCTTCTGTGAATCTAAAGTCGTTTCCTTCACCTTCCTGATGCTGAAATGTAGAATCCATAATGATATAGAGATGTCACAAGTCTCGACACCATCCAACTTAAATATCAGATTCTAGCCATATACAAATCCACAAAATTCTCAATTGCTACATATGAATCTTGAATCCATTAGAACCTTATTGAGAGTCATCCACTCTGCTCAAATCTCAATTGCACCGACCAAACGGGCCGAATGACCTGTGCCCCATTAGCACGACAACATCCAAAAATGTAATCCACACATTTAAGCAACCAAGCAATTTCCTACTCCACACGCACTACATCCTTCATGAATAACAACTCAATCATCCCATGATTCCCATATACCCTTAAAGTGTAACATAACCCGTGTCCAGAAATTTCTTTACTCGAGTTATCCTCGATCTCAACCTATACAAGTCACAACTGATTCACAAGTATGCCTCAAACTGAAACCAACACAACACATAACCATGCAATCAAATCGGTGATAGCAACATAAATCAATGACCCCAAATAAGAATGCGTCAACAATGAAAGGGGTAACAAACTTCCATTAGGTCTAAGCAATTATGAAAGAGATAATAATGATTTCAGTTAAGGTTAAGCAATTACGAAAGAGATAATAATAATTTCTATTAAGGTTAACCAATTACGGAAGAGATAATAATAATTTTATTTAAGGTTAAGATATTACGGAAGAGATAACAGTGATTTCAATTAAGGTTATGCAATTACAAAAGAGATAACATAATGATAAAAGAGGCAACAACTTCAGTTAAGGCACATAAGAGTTTAATCGGCAATAAGGATAGAACATGAAGCAATTAATTTAAGATATTCATCCGGATTTCTCTGTCCCAAGCCGGTCAGTTCACAAATCTCGGATGTTACTTTTTTGCATGAATCCGACCTTTTCGGGGTTGAAGGCGTAAGCGCAGTTAAGACACACAAGGGTGAATTCAGTGAATGGGGAATTTTACATGGCAAACAACTTAATATCTAATGAACATAAGAACCTACGAGATTTAAACGGTCAAATTTCCACAATTAAGCCCGAGCACGTACTTGTCACCTCGCGTTCATGGCCTTCACATGATACAATTAGCACAAATGACTCAAATCCTAAGGGGTAATTTTCCCATGCAAAGTTAGGCAAGATAATCACCTCAAACCACGCTCAATCAATTAATTAGAAGTCATTTCCCTCGATTTTTCCACTCCAAACGGCTCGAATCTAGCAAAAATAATTTAATATTATAAATATAACTATAGGAAACTAATTTAAATAATGAAATAATGATCTTAGCTAAGAATTGAAAATCGCTCCAAAAAGTCTACCCGGGTCCGTATCTCGGAACCTGAACAAAATTATAAAAATTGAATACCCATTCGATATCGAGTCCAACCATACAAGAATTACACAAATCCGATACTAAAATCTCGCTCAAATCCACAAAATTTGGCCCAAGAACTTTCCTCTATTTCCCCCAAATTTGTTTCAACTCAAATCACTAACTAAATGATGAAATCAAAGACATAAATATGGAATTTAACCAAAACTAAGTAAGAATCACTTACTCCAAAAATCTCTCTAAGAATCGCCTCCAACCTAGCTCCCAGAACCAAATTTGTAAAATAAACTCAAACCCTTATTTTTAAAATATTTAAGTCTGCCCAGAAGTCCTTAATCGCGATCGCGGAGATAGCGAAACATAAACTATACTGCCCACGATTTAACCCTACGCGAACGCGGGAAACATCATTCGATCATGATGCACTGACCTTCAGACCTACGCGATCGCGAGCTACATCACGCGTTCGCGAAAAACAATTTGCGTGTGAATCCTTAGCCATACCTTTCCTCTACGCGAACGCGAAACTCAGTCCGCGATCGCAGAGCACCAAGTCCTGTCCCTGCGAACGCGAAGGGTAAACTTCCAGCAATTGAAGACTCTACGCAAAGGTGGGAGAATTATCGCGAACGCGTAGAAGGACACCATAACTGAGAAAAACCAACAACTTCAGAAATTCTTCAAAGTTCCGAAATGCGCCGAAACATAGTCCGAATCATACACGAGGCTCCCGGTACCCCAACTAACTTACCAACAAGTCCTAAAAAATCATACAAACACGCTCGAAGCATCAAATCACTTCAAACAACGCTAGAATCACGGATCACACATCGATTCAAGCCTAAGAACTTATGAACTTCTGAATTTCGAAACCCACACCGATTCATACCAAACAACTCCGATTGACACCAAATTTTGCATACAAGTCATAAATGAAATTAAGGACCTACTCCAACTTCCAGAATCGGAATCCGACCCCGATATCAAAAGTTCACTCTCGGCCAAACTTTCTAAAAATATTCCAACTTTCAAACTTTTGCCAATTAACACCGAAATAACACACGGACCTCCAAATCAACATCCGGACACACTTCTAAGACTCAAATCACCATACGAAGTTATTGGAATCATCAAAGCGCCATTTCGGAGTCGTCAACCCAAAAGTCAAAACTCTGGTCAATTTTACCGCTTAAACTTCTAAAACAAAAATCCTTCTTCTAAATTGACTCAGAATCATCTGAAAATTAAACTCGGCCATACACGCAAGTCATAACACATAATACGAAGCTGCTTGAGACCTTAAGCCACTGAACGAGATGCTAATTCTCAAAAGGACCGGTCAGATCGTTACATATAAATATGAGTGCTATTACATATTTTTTATTGTGGAGAGGTAGCTACAATATAGTGAGATTCAAGAGTTTATAAGTTGTGAAAAAACTTCCTACCACGTGCTCTCTCTAATTTGATAAATTTCTTCTACATAGCCTTTATTGGATTTGTTGCTTTTGCCTAAATTATTCATAGGGGTATTTCAATCCTTCATTAGTGAAATGGTAGGTTGAGTCAATAAAGACTGTAGCTCCATGTTTATATACTCCATTTTAATTTATCTGACGTAGTTTAGCTTAGATATCGAGTTTAAGGAAAAAATAAAGTCAAACAAAGAAAGACTTTTAAAATTTATGGTCTTAAAAGTTGTAAAAAATTTGTAGGCCATAATATTTGTGTGATTATAAAAAATTTTCATTCAGGGTAGATGAACAAAATAAAAAGTTTAAAATAAATTATTTTAAAAAATAAAAATGTGTTATTCTTTTACAAATGAACTACTAAGAAAAACAAAGGAAGTATGTTTTTGACACTTTTACATTGTTAGTGTAGCCACACCCTCGTCCCTACATTATCCCAATTATAAAATGTCAAACATGAGAGTACAGGACCAAATATATATAAAATTTTAAGTCAATAAATATGCTGTACTTATAAAAAAAATTAAGTCGAGAACAGTAATTTAAGTGATATTCGTAATATAACTTATCCATAATATAACTATTTTACTACTACTAGAGTTACTCGAAATACAGTACAAAGTATGCCCCTTAAATATTACTGGCATCTACATTTGAACATTGTTAAGACTATAGAAAGTAATCAATACTCAAATTTTGGACAGTAAATTACTATTTGCATTGAAATATTTAGCAACAATTGTGTGCAGTTTCATGTATAATACATGCAAATGATCTTTTTTGTTAAAACTTCAATCTAACGACTCCAAGATTATTCTAGTTATAATTACTTTCATGGTTTGCACTGCTAGATTGATACTCCTATAATAACCACGCAGAGTTGTGTGAGATCCTTAAGTCCCTTCGTTCGAGTTCGAACTCGGAATGAAGAACCTCTTGGTATGGAGCATTTTTTCCCTTAGTTGGCCTACTTGCGTATTTGATTGAATTTGTGAATTTCGAATACTCGATGTGTAAAGAAAAATAAACCTTATAATAAATTAATTAAAAGTGTACTACCATATATTGATGCTTATCTGAAAAACTTTTTAAGATTCCGAGTTACCATCAAGATAGTTGAATAAATAAAGATCTTCAACTAAATTCGCACACCAAAATTTAGCTTAATGGAATATTCATTTTGTCCGGGCCCACAAAAGTGAGAATAATCACTCTTAAAACATCCCATTTAGATGAAAAGTCAGAATTATGGAAATTATTTTGCTTCACTTTTTGTGACGTCTTTCACGTATTTCTCAAATGTGAAATGACGTGTTGCTTTTGTTTAAGTCCTTCCCAACAACCACGCCCAAACCCTTTTCTTTTCCTTCCCTCTTTGACTTGAACAAAAATCCTTCCCTTTCCACCTTCATTTGCACACGAATAAAAGTTTATATATAGTGAGGGAAATAATATTATACGTTCCCTTGACATAAATTTTTGCACTCTCTCTCTCTATATAGTTATTTGGTATCTGTAATATAATTCATTGAATCAACTAATCTGAATTAACGCCGTAATGGAGCTCATTATAGTAAGAAGTATTTTTAAAATTAAAGTTTTTTCATTCAGTGCTCGAGCCACTGACATAAATTTGCTATTATTATACAAACATAGCCGTGAAAACAACCACTAATTTTTACAATAGGATAGATATCTATATCACACATCTTGGGGTGCGTCCTTTCCGAATGCTGTGTCAACGAAAGATATTTTGTGCATTCCTTTTTGTACCTACAAACATAAATTCTTAAACCGCTTAAAAAAATTAAAATAGGGTTGGTGGGTTCTTTCTTGGTGGAATTCTTTTTTTGTGGGGGAGGTGTTGGGTTTGAAGAGTGGCTATTAGTGAAAATACGTCTACCCTGGCTGCCCTTCCTTTTCCATGTACAACTACCTCATGTTCTCCACGTGTCCAGAATCTCATCCGTCCATTCCCAGGTGCTATCCAACGGCCAATCTTGATTTTCAACTAACACATCGGCCTGCCAAAGTCCAACACTCAATGACAATATATTTTCCCATTCTATTTAACACTCACATTTTGGCTCAACAAACTCAGGAAATTCAGCTTAAGCTAATACTCATAAGCTTTGCAATTTCCTAACTCCACCAACCAAATAAAGATAGAGCAATACGATCGTAAATACATGCACCTATAGCCCAATATTCATCAAACATATCACATATAGTTTTCTTTCCTAACCAATTGAGTATCTGTCCAGAGAATTTGTTACCCTGCACATAAAAATGGAGTATGCCAATGGAAATTGTAATGGTCATAATGCTAGTCAAGAATTATGTATCAAGGGTCATGAACAACAAGACCCTTTGAATTGGAACATGGCAGCTGATGCACTCAAGGGTAGCCACCTTGATGAAGTCAAGAAAATGGTGGAAGAGTTTAGGAAGCCGGTGGTCCGGCTAGGGGGTGAGACGCTAACGATAGCTCAGGTGGCCGCGATAGCAGGCAGGTCGGGCACAGAGGTGATGGTGGAGCTGGCGGAGGCGGCCAGGGCGGGCGTCAAGGCCAGCAGTGATTGGGTCATTGAAGGCATGAAAAATGGGACTGATAGCTATGGTGTTACTACTGGTTTTGGTGCTACATCACATAGGAGGACCAAGCAAGGTGCAGCTCTACAGAAGGAGCTAATAAGGTAAACACAAATTTTATTATCACTTCATGCTACGTACGTACCTCATGCCACAATCTTGGTTACCTTAGCCTGAAAGTTCTCGCAATAAGTTTTACTTTTACTTTTACGTAACATAGTTGCTACTTGGAGAATTAAAAGGGTTTTTTATTAACCGTGATTTTGTATATATTTTTGCAATATTTTGAATTGTTAATTGTTGTAACTTATAATATTTGTTATATACTTACTAAATTGAAAAATTTATTTAAAAAAATTTGAAGAATCTATATTCGAATAATTCATACAAAAAATTAAATAGTTTGTCTCTCGTACTGTGAAGCGTGTCACATAAAATGAGACGAGGAGAGTATCATATTTAATTAGTGTGCTTGGAGAGTGAAAACAAGTTGTAATTGGGTTTATATATATATACTGACAGTGTCATGATATTTATATCATCGATTGTAGTTTAATATATGATAGTAGATTAGTTATTATTTGTATTTTTTATAGAGTTACTTAACTTTTAATTATTTTATAATAATTTAATTGAATATATTTTTCATAATATTAATACATAAAACTTAAACTTTATACTTCTGGCTAACTTTTGGAGGTAGGTAGCTATGTCCACCTTGTCTTTTAATAAGTAGGTGGCAAGACATGAAGGCAAATAGGTTTCCACCACTAATTATAAGGAAGACGTAGCCTTTCATTTCCGCAAACAACTAAACAAAGTAAAAGAAAAAGATAGGGGATAAAAGTCAAGAAAAAGAAAACAAAGCTGCCTTCATATTTAATCTTCTTCCAAATTTTTTCACTCACATAAATCGAATTATCAAGATTATTAATAGAGTATTTATCTTTGTTGAAAAAATTATGCTTTTGCTTTCGTGCAAGTCTTCACTTTTTCTCCTTTTTTTCTCAACCATGCTTTGTAGGTTATGCCATTACTACCCGTTGAAACTATATATATATATATATATATATATA